>NDGN011436675.1:0-15702 GCA_002564285.1 Tympanoctomys barrerae
CATAATAGTAGTAGGTTATCCATAGGACTGGCAATGTCAGAAGTTGTTGACTTGAGTCTTTTACAGTTCAACATATTAATATTGCTTTACATTTTATACCTCATGTTGATATTTTTCTGCTGGATGGTTAAGACCAAGATAAAGCAAGACCTATATAATGAAAAATGTAACCTTTGTATATGACAGGTCAGTCAAATCCTGTCAGGACAGCACTAATCATCATGGACATGTAGACCCAACAGCGGTGAAGCCTCCCACTTTTTCGGATGCCCATAGCCCACAACACTGGAGACAAACAGTGTCAGTGAAGATTTGGAGAAACTGGAGTGCGACGGGTTCAGTGGGAGAATGTGAAGTGATGTGGCAAAGATGCATAACAGTATGGAGGTTTTTCCAAAGATTAAAAGTAAAACGATCATACAATTTAGCAATCCCAAGTTAGGGAAATAGCTCAGCTGCATACACACCTGCCTGGCAAATGCAAGGTGGTGAGTTCTGTCCCCATTATCAAAAGATAAAAATTAGTTATTTAGCAATGCCATATAGGGTAATTATCAAAAGAATTGCAAACTGGGTCTTGAAGAGATGCTTGTGCCTCCATATTTATGGCAGCATTGTTCACAACAGCCAATAAAAGGGAAGGGCCCAGTTAACACATGAGTGGATAAAGAATCTGTTATGTACTTCATCTTGTCCTATGATACAGTGTGGTGAGGGCATCTTGAAGACCTACACTGTGTGACTGAAGCTCGTCATAGAAGGGTAACTCTTGGATAATTCCCCTACATTAAGTCAACAATGCAGTCAAATTGATAAAAGCAGGTAGGAAGATGATAATTGCCAGAGACTGAGAGGAAGGTGAAATGGGCAGCTGCTATTCAGTGGGCATAAAGTTCCAACCACACAAGAGTGACAAGTCAGGAGATCTGCGGGACACCCATGTACCTACAATTAACGACCCAGCACTTACGGGATACTTGAGATTGTATTAAGCAGGGCCAGGGATTTGGCTCAGTGGTAGAGCTGATTGTCTAGGATACTTACAGCCCTCAGATTGGGTACTGAGCACCGCAATTAAAAAATATGTTAATAGGGTAGATCTGTGTGTGTGTGTGTGTGTGCATGTGTGTAATCTGTGTGCGTGTTCATGAGTGCATGCATATTAACATATATATTCTGAAAGCATAATTAGCACATATACATTCAGAAAGACTACTAGAAGGCAGAAAACTGCACCCACAGCTAAGACCCTTATTACCTTTCCGCTGTATTTTTTTTCCATTGGGAATTTCAGCTCATTGCAAGCGGTACTGGTTTTCTACTAATAGTAGCAATGAGTTTTTCTCTTCAACTGAACTTAGCTAAACATGAAAACTTTACTGATCAGAAGCATCATATAAAGTAAATAAAAGTGAAGGAAATGTCGATGGCCAAAATTAGTGAACACATAACAATGACTAAGAATAAAGGAAAATATCATAATCTCTTACTATCTGCCTAATTCTATCATTATACACTTGACTCTTTCCTGTAAGTCCCTACTGAGGCCAGAGCTCTGTGAATAACTACTCATGTCATAAAGTCACCCAGAATAATCTCATTTTCTTGGCAGAGGCATGACAATAGATTTCAGTGGACACGTGACAATGCCTTGGATCCCGCTTATCTGCGAGGCCCTGCAAACACAAGACTGTCATTTATTTTCCTTCTGCCTTTTCACCCATTTCACAATTGTATCCCCCAAGTGAGAAAGTAAATAAAGCTTCAGGACCAAAGCCTGAAATATCTCTTAGTGATGACTTAAAAGAATTGAAAAATGTTTGCAAAGAGGGGTTGGAAAGCAGACGTAGTTAAAATGTCCATTCTTATGGAAAATAGACGTAGTTACAAATGTTCATTACCATGGGAAAGGTCAAGTCAGTTAGCATGAAAGAAAGGAAAGTCAGGCTTTGTGGTTTAGAATGCATATAAATTGAGCTCAAGTACTTTAATCTACCCTTTTCTGTAATATCCATAGGAAAACCCCATCATACCAACTTAGAAAATTAAACTAACTTCTGTTTATTTTCTGGCCTTCTACCTGGATGTTCTTTCAATTTAATTATTTCAACTACTCAATCTTTCAGCTTTCTTTTTTTTTTTCCCATAATATATTTAGGATCACTAAGTCCTGAGATCTTTCCCTTGAAATGGAGATAAAATCTGTAGCTGCCAATGAAGACCAGAAATATCTGTACAACACATGCCAGTACTAGGTCTTTCAAAATGTTTGATTTTTCTCCATATACTTCATGATGACTTTCAATAGCTTGGGTTAACTACATATGTGTGTAGATTTGGGATATGCTGGGCTCATTTCTTATAGAAATTGTCGTGGAATAGCATAATTCAGAAAAGACAGTGGCTTCTTGGGAATTCAGTTGGCAAAAAATCATGAAATCTCAATAGGACACTTTCTTATGAAATAATGGCTCTTTCTGGGCATCGAGGTTGGGAAAGATGGGGTAAAAATAAGCCTTGGCAAAATGATTCCCTGATGTGGATGCATTTAAATCAAATCACAGGCAAACTGCGCAGCTTCCAGGAAGGTCCATTTCTGTCGTGGATTATTTCTTCACAACAATTCATTGCCTCCCAACACCTGGGAAGCTTTCTGGACTTTGGATTTTGCCTTGTTGCTTACCTTCAGTTACAGAAAGTGAGCTAAGCAGCTGCATATCTACCTTTGAGAAGTAAGATTTGTACTAATAGTGTTCCGACAAGATATCATGTCTGCATCTTGTACTATGAATAACCACTACGAAGACAACAGTATGCAATGTTTTAATTACTGAAACTGTCCTGTTAATCAGTTTTGAAACTGTTTCATTGCTATTTGTTTCTCAATAAAATTAATTTAAAAAAAAAGAATGTGAGCTAAGCTGCTTGTAAGAGATTCTTTTCAGATGCAAGTGTGATTAGGTAGCTCCTCTCTGCTTGAGCTTCAGCGCTCCACATATAAGCAAGACCCTCCTCCCTCCAGGATGAAAGTGCAGATAAGTGACTCTCTACTGAGCTAAACTAATCCAGCTGTGTTGGGTCCACCCAGAGCTGGCCCAGATCTCTCCTCTATCAAATGCAAGCAATCAACCCAACTATGTGGCCATGTGCTACCGGCATATGCACGGACTGCTCGAGCAGATGTCTCGGACACCCGTTTGATGCCCTTTTGTCAACAAATTTTATAGTTTTTCTTTCAAACCTCAAATCAATTTAACGATATTGTTTCTTTTATGAAGAAGACTAGCTTTGCTACCCAAAGGGTAAGCAGAAATCTCTACTAGAACACTGATTCTCAGTTCTATTTTAGCTGCTGAATCATTTGGATTTCCTAAAGATTTCTCATAGGAAATCTTACACAGTATCGCATTTTACCAAAAGGACAGCTAGTATAATTACATGAAGAAATAAACCCCATCCTGTTTGTCCCAACAGTGAGTTATAAATCCATTTCTTGGAAGGAAGCCCACTCATTTAAGTCATCCACTAAACACCAAATAGTTACGATATGAGAATTAGGTCCTCTGGACTATGTAACAGCCTTGGGACTGTTATTAAACAAATTACAGAAGGAATAAAGTGAAAACCAAATAAGGAATTATGACTTCACACATGGGCAGGGAAGGTGGATCTACACACAACTTCTAACTTCTGGCTTCTAAATGTGCTTTTTCCCAATACTATATCTCATGCTTTCTTTAGAAAACAAGTGATATAAGATATAAATGAATAAATGACTAGCTAGGTAAATGAACACAACTGAAGATGCACACCATTTTGGAGACAACAGGTTAAAAGGTATTTCTGCAAATTAGCTTTAAAACTCCTTAGAAATGTATCATTTGGGATAGACAAAACACAGACTCTACATTTCTTTTTTTCAAGTATGAATCATTTTTTCAATTCAGAAGAAGGTAATCTGAACTCAACTCATCTTTCCTTCTTGAACTGAAACTACTGAAGAAAGTTCACCAAAATACAAAAACAAAAACTCCCTCTCAACACTACGTAAATGCAATCACACCCCATGCATCTTTCAACACCTGCATTTGTCCTACCACAGCATGAATGGAAGAATCCTTGTATTGCTGAGTACATTAGTTTTGGGTTCTGTTCAGCATTTAGCTGTGGGGAAGAACACACAATTTTTGTTTGCACCCTTTTCAGATATATGCCTTACAAAAAACATATAACCATTAAGAAAATTATGGGGGCCAGGGAGATGGCTCAGTGGAATTAGCACTCCCCTGACAAGTGCAAGGGCCTGAGTTCAATCCCCAGTTCCACAAAAAAAAAAAAGAAAGAAAGAAAGAAAGAAAGAAAGAAAGAAAATTATATTTGAATTATTGTATTTATATTCAATTGATTTTTTAATTTGGGGGATAAGTATCAAATTTATTCCAATTAATTATTATGAGAGGTTAGGAATTAAGTCCTCTTTTATTTAAATTCCTTTAATGTTTCATTTTGGAATAATATTTTCTTTGTTTTCTATCTTCTGAACCTTTTTTCTGGGAATGATTTTCTTTTCCAAAATTTTATTTTGAAGGTTATTAAACATGGAAATGCTGAAAGAATGCAATAAAGGACCAGCCAGATAGCTCAGCAGACTAAATCACCTGCTTAGGCAAGCGCAGGGACCAGGGTTCAATCCCCAGCATGCAGTGCCGGCCCTGCCCCCAGACTCAATTACTAATTTCCATTAGTTTTTTTTTTAAATAGCAATTAATGTTTAAATTTCCCACTCTGACTAATTCTGTATGTTAATATCTGCAATTTGAGCAACTCAGTCAAAGACAGCAATATGCAATACAAAAGCCATGATTGAATACTTCTCATCTTGCTTTTCCCAAGTGTGTACCATTTCTTATGTCTTGTCACTTATTATTATGTCATCTTTAAAATAAATTAAAACATAATAAAGTAAAAAGATAAAAAAATCATTAAGGTTTATTGAAAGTATGTGTTAACGTTCAGTTATTTTTCCCATCTTGCAAACCTATATCTGTTAATCTGAGCAACAGTTTTGAGCAGAAAAATATGCAATATCAAAAAAAGAAAATCTGCACTACATGTATTCTTGTATGTTACTCTGTTTCTGTCTTTGTTTTTCTTTTTAATCTTAAAAAATAAAATAAAATAGAATAAAAAAATTTTTAAATACACAAATAAATACATTTTTCTGATAAAAAGAAAGTGAATACAGGCATTCAGAAACATCATTTCTACAACTTCAACAAATATTACTTAACAAATAAGAGGGCTCTCCCACATCCTTTTGGCACTGTCTCCACAGCCAACAAAACAGGTAAGAATTCTTTCCATCACTTCATTTATATCTTATACATGAGGCTCCCTCAAAGCCCCCCCGAGTTGCATGTCCACGCTGACCCGCACTCTCCACCCAGTCCAGGGCCTAGTGGGGCTTTCTTTGCTGCCTTCTTCCTCTAACTCCAAGCTCCTTCTAATTAGAAGAGTCTCCCACATTTGTAAGCACAGTAATGGCTGTCTTTAGGGAAAATTGCATCTGTTATCTTGTACCATGCTCCATGTTCCAGATGTGCCTATCTTCCCACAATGCCCTCATATTTTCTTTTACTCTTTTTTTTTCTTTTTTTGGTGGAACTGGGGATTGAACTCAGGCCCTTGCGCTTGCCAGGGAAAGTGCTTATTCCACTAAGCCATCACCCCAGCCCCTCATATTTTCAAAGGGAGGCTATGTGAGAAAGTTTAGGTGAGGGGACAAAGGTGTAACTCATAGAGCTCTTGCTTCATGTGCCCAAGGTCCTGGTTCTAATCCACAGTGCCTCAATAACAATCAAATAAACAAACAAATGTATGTTTAGATGAGATTTGGATAAATGTTTCTTCTTTTTAGTGTATTTAGTACAGCATCTACAGGGTCTTACTACACAGATTGGACTTGTAGTGATTCTCCTGTTTTCAGCCTCCCAAGTGCTGGGATTACAGATGCGCGCTACCAGGCCCAGTTTCAATCGCAGTCTTAGCATGCTCCGGGGTGGGGGAGCAGCATGATTTGTGGTGCTGGGGATCAAACCCTGGTCCCTGCACTCTGCCTAAGCAGGTGCTTTCATCCGCTGCACTATGACCTGCCCTAGATAAACATTATTGTGAAGACCGTTTTGTCAATGATGTGGGCTTCACACTGTACCTATAGAACGCAAATAGCATCATCACTGTCTCGGTAACTTTTCTCTCATTTCTTGGACAAAATACCTGAAACCCAAAAGTAAGGAAGGAGAGGTTTATTTAGCTCATACTCTGTGTAGGTTTCGTCCATAATCAGCTGGCTCTAAGGCAAGTGGCACATGGCAGAGGGCAGCCATTCACGGAGGTGGAAAACAGCAAAATAGCAAGCGCAAAAGGGAGGAGCTGCCTCCAGTGAGCAATACTCTCTCCTTTACATTACATTCATGATCTCCACCTCAGGGTGGTGGAGCACTCGCACCCATAATCCCAGCATTGCATCATGAATTAATCACAAACTGTAGAAGCTCACCCCATGACTGCATGAAGCATTAGGGGGGCATCTCGACAAAAAAACATATCAATGCCTCTATACACACAGGGAATTGGTGATTCAAGACCCTTATGCAAGATACCAGTACTAGCATAAAACCCCCATACATTCTTCCTTGTGTATACTTTAGACCATCTCTAGGATACTTATAATTCTGAATATAATGTAAATATGCAAAAGCAATAAGTTTGTACACCTTCAGTCCAGGCCCAACCATCAGAGGCCTAACTCTGTAGTGCTTGTGGGCACCAATGTAATATTTTTCTGTATTTTTCCACTCATGGTGGCTTGAATCTCCAGATTTGGAAACCACAGAAGGCTGATGGCAGCATCACAAGGTCCCTGACTTATCGAGGATGGATCTGAGCACGGTGGGGCAGCTGCTACTGCTCTCTATGGTGAAACACAGATTTCCTATGTGTAGTTGGAGCAGTGTGATGCCCTGACACCATGTGAATGTTCTATTTTGCAACCCCTGCACATGCACTGAAGGCCTTGCCTGCATCAGGCTTTGTTCTCCTTAACCTCTGGTTTGTTAATCAAAACCCAAAAGCATGACTACTGGATTCGAGATAAATAGGGATGAACTTTAATTTTTGTTGCCCTCCCCCATTGTTTTCAATAAGTCTAGAATCACAGATCACAACCATTACTAGAATCACTATCATTATTCTATAAATATAGGTTAACTATAGATTCTATGAGGGGGGCAAGCTCAAGCCTCTACGATGCATCCTGCATGAGTAGCTGACACTGACACTCCGCACACAGTTCCTGTGCACTTGGACAACCTCAGCCTCGGCTTTCTCCTTGGACCTGTCTGTAGGTAAGCAGCTGCTCCGAAAGGCGGCCTGCTTGGCTGGGAGCCCTTCCTCTGGGACTTCCCACAGTTCCCAGTCTCTTCTCGGCATTTCAGCAGGCACGGCCATTGAGGTGGTACCACAACCACAGTTCTAGCTGTGCTTATGTAGAATGTGAGGGCAGCCACGCACAGGTAGACACTGGGGACATCTCTGGGACCCACTGTGATGGTCAATCTTGACTGGCTTGCGAGAGGCTGAAGAGCTTAGTAAAACGCACTTCTTGGTGTGTCTGGGTGGGTGAGGCGATCTCACCTCAGAGATGACATCCGTCTCCCCAGCTGTTCTCCTCTGGTTCTCCCCCTGCTTTCTGATTTTCACATGCCGTGAGTTGCTCAGCTTCTTCCTGCCATGCTTCTCCACCATGATTTTTTTTCCCTCAGACCCAGGTGATCACGGACTAAGACCTACAAAAGTGTGAGCCAAAATAGACCTTTTCTGCTTTAAGTTTCAGATGTCAGGTATTTTGTCACAGCAGCAGAAAGCTGACTGAGTCACCTACCGAGGAGGGATGCAGGAGACGCTTTGCTCCTCAAGCCATTTGGCAGCACCTGCATTCCATCAGCAGCAGGGCTTTGAGTCCTCCCCCTCATCCCGGCACCTTCCCTTCAGCAGAGACTCGAGGCAGATGGCAAAGGCAGCCCGCCTCGCCTTTCCTGGAAGAACGCATGAAGCAACAGAAGGCTACCTCGTTGGTGTTGTGCCTTTTGGCTCCAGCGTGCGCTTATGTTGGATGGCACTGCCTGAAAATCAGTCTGAAAAACTTGGATTCGCTCATCTCAAGATGCATTCCAACTGTGTGCATGTTCCTCCCACACACTCTGAGTTCCTCTAAGAGAAACGGCTCTCTTTTCCCTAGCCGGGTGAAATAAAGCTGCTGGTGGCATCCTGCTTAGCTAGTGGACACTCCTCAAAGCATCCAGAGTACTCCTACACAGCACTCTGCCAACCCGGCTTTGTTATTCCAGTTACCTCGCTAGAAGTCACAACATTGAGGCCACACAACTCTATTAGAAGGAAGCCGGTGAAGAACTGAGCTTATCACCTTAAAAACCCAACTTTAGCTTATCTTGAAAGCTTTGACGTCCATCTCATTTATCGTTTTTTTCCACTGTGCTTGGACACTGTGCTGGCTCCTCCTGGCCTGTAGGCACATCTGCCTGACACAACTGGACAACCTCTCCCACAAGGCTCCTCAGATTACTCCGTTGAAAGCCATCCCGTCTCCCTCTAGACATCCATCGCTTTCCATAGCTTATTTCTCTCCCTGGAGTTTACCAACTTACTATGCATCTTAATTTTATTTACCACTGCTCTCCACTGAACACTGGGATGCTCGGGGTGCACCCTCAGTAAGTGCTTGTTGAATAAAAGCTCTTTCTTCCAGTGTGGATGTTGTTGTCCTTTCTTATAAAATGAGACATAAGGCACAGTATTATCATTGTCAAGCTCAGGGTTGGTCTATGCCTATCCAGGTTTCGACTGTGGGCATGTGGACTCCAGAAAATGGTTCCTTGGACAAAGTCTGTACAAATGCAAAAAGAGAAGTCTTCATTCACCCCATTTACAAGGTTCCAAAGGATCCCAGACCTATGACATGAGCTCTTAGCCCTGCCCAGGGCCCAGGATATAGTGCAGCACAACATACATTGCACCAGCTCCAAGGACGGTGGTTATGCAATCCTTAATGCCTTGTGAAGGATGGGATTTTAACAAATGTGCATTGTGTTGTTTAATTGTTTCCGTTTTCTAACCAGCTGCCACTTTTCCCCTGTTGTACGTACAAGGATATTACAGCCTGAGGAGCTCGACTTGTTCCCACAGCTGCCGAGCAGCAGAGATGGTAATTCAAGTACAGATAAGTAGACTACTAAGCTGCCAAACACTGGCAAATAAATACAGACACGGGATCACAGAAGCTATTGCCCTTGAATTAGGTCTCCTGATTCCTAAGATGGGCCTTGAAGGAAGAAAGATTTCCAGCCAAGATAAACTCGTGTGCCCAACCAGGAAGCTGTCAAGGCTGGTACGATAAAAATGTGAGGCAGAATAGGCTAGCCCCCTACTTACTACTACTCTTTGGTTTTGTTCTTTATTTGTAGTTTGTGTTTGTTATGTAAGAGAAACTATGGTACTTGAGCCTGTGTATTGCATTTATTTCACTTAACATTATGGTCTCAAGGTGCATCCATTCTCTGCTACACATAACTTACGTTTATCTTTCTTTAAGGAGTAGTACTCCACTGTGGATAAGTACCACATTTTCTCGATTCATTCATCTATTGATGGATATACAGACTAATAGCACATTGTGATGTGCTTGGCTACAAGCATGTATCACTATAATATGATGTCTTTAACTGTCTTGGGAAGACACCTAGAAAGAGAATATCTGGGTCAAATGGAATTTCCAGTTTTAGTTTTCTGAGGAATCTCCATACTGATTTCCACAGTGGGTCAAAAGATAGAGGTGGGGAGAGGAAGCAGAAGAGGAGAGAATGAAAAACAATTAAGATGTGGCATGTACAGGTACCAGCTCCTCTCAGGAAACACGATGTGCTGGAAACAGGTACAAATAACTAACGATAAAAGAATAAAGTCATCATTCATGGTAAGAAGAACAAAACCTATGGGGATAAGGGCAGTGAGAAAGGGAGCGAGTATGACCTGCAGGAGGAGCTGGCCAGGGCTAGCTCCCTTGAGGGTGGGACACGGGTGGGTCACAAAACCTGAAGAACACAAATCGATTGGCTGAAACAGACAAATGAGATAATACTTATGCATTAGAAAGTTGACTCTGTGAGCCAGGGGCTCTCAATTTGGGAAAATTTTTGCACCCCTCGGTGGCATCTGAAGATGATCTTGGTTTTCAGACAGGAGAGGAAGGTGGGCCGTCAGAGGACAAGAGGCTGCAGCACAGGACTGATAGGAGTGCCCTTCACAGGCACTCCCAGGACAGCACCTCCAGGAGACTGCTCATGCAGTGACCTCAGTCTTGAGGACCAAAGTGGCAGAAACAGGCTCAGGAAAGCTTACAGCAGAAAGCCAGACAAAGAGCGACAAAGACTCTTGCTTAGGGCAGAAGAAAGAAAAGACTTTGATTACTGTGCCACTCCTGGCATCTTTTTTTTTAGTGCATCACATACGCAAAGGACCAATAGTCTGTTGAAGGAGAGAACTGCCCACACTTTCTGAACTGCCCAAGATTTCTGATACATCTTTTAAGTACAGCACCCAATTAACGATTACTAAAATTAGACTGTGAATTAGTCTGTTTAAAGCCCTACTCCAGATGTCGTATTCATCATAAATGATAGTATTCATTGAAATAAATGTTTAACAGCCAGCAATTAACCAAGTTGTCATACTTTAGAAGTTTAATTTGCTGCCGATACAATTCTGCATTAACAACTTGGAAAACAATCGCAAATTACACAATTCAATTTTCCAAATGGATTATTTTGTTAACTAGGCAGAGAAACTGTTGAAATTTCTCCTAATATTTCAAGGGAAGATTAATACAATAGGATTTTTAGAAGCATATTCCCTTGAGGAACCCGGATGCTCCTGTCAGAATTAGGCAGCAGGCTGGCATCGTAGGGGAAGGTTAAGTACGTCTCTGGTGTGCTGCAGAGTCCAAGGCATTTAGGAAAACAAGAATTTGGTTTTCAGTTTTTCTTCTTCTTTTGCAGATGGTAATTCATAGATGATGACTGATATATGTTTACCAAGTGAAAACGAGGCTGCTACCTCACAGGCCATTTTCCACCCTGCCTTGGTAGGCTACATCCTAATTATTTTTTCCCTTGTGGGACCGAATGAATTGAGCAATCCACTTTGTATATGCAAATTGCAAAGCTCTGCAGAAGCTTCCAATTACTTCACTCTTAAAAAAAAAAAAATTAAAGCCATTGTTCTATGGAAAAATGAAGAGGCATAAGCCCCTTTAGCTTTTGTGTGCTATTTCAAAAATAAAAATAGTGCAAAAGGGGTTCGTTGATGAGTCTTCATTGTTTTCTGAAGTATTAAAAAATAACCAAATAAAATAATGATCACTGTCATTACATAATTACTGTTTAAAATTTCAGAATACTCTACTGAACATTTGTATGAAATTCCAATAGACTTGGTGTAATATGTACCCAAAATTTTTAACTTTTTCATAATGTCTTTTTGGTAAAAGTAAGAATGATTTAAAGCTTCAAAGCCTAGTTAGTGACAGGCAAGGGAGGAGATCTGGTTGATTCCAGTCCAGTGTTGTAAGGTACTTCACACACCTTCCCTCCAGACCCTGGAACACACCCATCTAAACAAACATTGTGTAAAATATTTCTTAAGAAAGAACCAGTCTAGACAATCATATCCCAACCCCTCTATTACATGGATCTGTTCTTTCCTAAAATATCTAAGTGCGCTTGGTCACCCAAAATAAATTGGACTAGTGCCTGTCTGGATTCTAAATTTGGACTGTCCCGATGAGTGGATCTTTATTTGTACCTGTGAAATAACTGAAATAGTCCATTTGTTCTTTGTGTCATTCTTCTGGAAAAAAAAAAGTGCAGATAAACTGAAAATTTGACATGTGAAACTTATAGAATGTAATCTGGCAGAAGGCATTTCATAAATGGTGTGTGGTTACGAGTAAGCTTTTCAGAGACCAACTACCAGTAGTTGCATAGAAGTTAAAGGTGCAGGATACTGCCTTATAATCTCATGTCTAAGCCCTTAATCCAAATCAGTAGCATGCTTTTAGCATAAACACAGATGCATAAATTTCCCTTATGATAGAATTTGCATAGGGAAAACATTGAAACCTCTTTTTGTCCATCAAGTTGGTGACATTTAAAAGGATTGCAGGGAAGATAGGAAACAGCATCCTAGAGCCCTTAAATCAAAGAAGTGCAGCCATTAATTATGGACTTAGAGTTATAGTTAAGGAAAGGAGACTAGTATAATTTCTGTGACCTTATAATTTATCTCATGAACTATGCTATTTTGAATATCAAAAGATTTGCCAATAAAATTTATGCACAAACCACCAGCCCCACAGAGTATTCTGAGGCAAACAGATTTATAGTCTCTTCAAATATAATATGTAATCAGTTACTCCATTTTTTAAATATAATCTACATATGTACAAAAATGTTTCTTTAAATTGAAATAGAGGAAAGAGTACAAAACATATTATACATATATATTTTTTTTTCTAACACAGACAAGGATCTGATATCAGATTTTTTTCATTTTACACACACTTCCAAATTCAGTAAGTGCTTAAAGAATATTATGGGCTTTTAAAAAATTTATTAAGAACTTTGGAAAAGAAGAGGAAACATTTTTAAAAACATATAAATGACCTAAGTGGATTTACATCCTGTGTCAACACAACTATGCAAACAGTAACTCTCCTGGCTAAAAGCAGTCTGTGGTTCTTCCCTATGCCAAACACACTCTATAGATTTTTCACCAACTGGGAACAACTCACCCTTTTTCTTTTGGCATCATTTGCAGACAGCTTCTTTGTGGGCTAGGACTATATTCAAATGTTTACACACACACACACAACACCAATAATCTGAATCCAAGAAATATACACCATTAAGCAATTCCTACAATGAAAAAGAAATTCTTGTAAAAATATGTATAAAGAGAGAGAAAATCACTTAGTTAAAGAACTTCACAGGTAAATCTTATTTTTGTCTTGTTTTTGTTATTATGTTATTTGTAGTGTGTGCTTCTAAAGAATATAATAAAGCCAAACACACTCGGAGACTAGGTATGGTCCAAGCAAATTTAATTTCCATAAATCCTCAAAAAACACTCAAAAACTTTGCAAAATGCAAGGACAACTAATTATTCATAATGATTAGCCAAGTAGCTTCAGGAAAAAAAGAACTTATTTAAACTAGACACTTGCTATATCAGAAAATGGGTCAAGAGTAACTATTTATACACATTAAATACTTCATTCCAAAAGACTTTAAATTTAATACAAATTAAATGATATAGTCATAAGTAAGTATCTTGGGGGGAGGAACACTACAAGTTGTGGATGAAATAATTCTCAAATAAAGGGAGAGTCACATTTCATTCATGGATACAAAGGACATTAGTCCTCCCATAATTTGAATCATAGACTTAATGTAACTCCTTCCAAAAATAAAAACAAATTCTTATTTTCAGATATGATCATTTAACATTTTTAATTTGAAAACAGGGCAAAGTAGCATGAAATACTCTACTTAGCATCAAGAATTACTACATAGATATACTAATAAAGAGCATAAAAACATATGATACTGGCAGTGAGATAGATACACAGACAGAGAGACAGACAGACAGACAGAGACACTGAGACACAAAGAGAATAAATATATCACACAAACATGTCTAAAATACTTTTGAAAAAGATAAAAAGGCAGTTCCAGAGAGAATGCATAATGTTTCCATCAAATGCTACTAAGATAATTGGACCACATCTGGTAAATAAGTATAAAACTCAACCTGTATCTCATATCTTACACAAAATATAAATTCAAAATGAATTTAAATGTAAAAGATTAAATTAGGCTTCTTTAAAAGAATAAGACAAAGAACAAGTCTTCAGAATCTGTGACTAAGAATTCTTTGTCTTGACACTTAAAACACGATCATTCAAAGCAAAAAATTAATTAACAGGACATCATCAAAATTCAAATTTTGGGGCTGGCCAGATAGCTCAGTGGATTAAAGGGCCTGCTGAGGCAGATGCAGAGGTCAGAGGCTCGATCCCTGGGCCTGCCGTGCTGGCTCCACTCCTGGGGAGTGCTGACATGGTGATTGAGACTGGGTGTGGTGGCGCATGACAGTAATCCCAGTGCTTGGGAAGCTGAAAACAGGAGAATCACTACAAGTCCAATCTGTGTAGTGAGACCCTGTAAACCCTGTAGACCCTGCAATACATAAATAAATAAATTCAATTCTTCATTCTACAAAAGATTCTGATAAAGAGGCCGGCCAAATAGCTCAGCAGATTAAAGCATCTGCAAGCATGGCACAGGGTCCAGAAGTTCAATCCCCTGGCCTGCTGTGACAGCTCTGCCCCCAGGGTGCACTGAGACGGCAACTGAGATTGGGCGTGGTGGTGCGCACCTGTAATCCCAGCTCTTGGAAGGCTATATATAGGCGGATCACTATGAGTCCGATCTAGTAGTGAGACTCTGAACACCCTGTAGACCCTTCCCTAAAATACAAAAAACAAAAAAGATTAAGAAAACAATATAAAGAATTAATAAATCAAATAATAGGTTCATTGAAATAATAAAATTGATAAACCCTTAATCAATCTTATCAAAAGAAGGAAATTAAAGACTCAAATTTATCCAATGAGGAATAAAAAAGGTGAAATCACTGCAGGTCCTGTGGAACTTCAGGCAATCATCAACACCTATTTTGAAAATCTTTACTCTCATATGATGGAAAACACAGAACAAATATACAGACTCCTCTCTATAGATATGAATTAGCGAAGTTGAATCAAGAAGATATAAAAATTCTGAGTAATCTAATCAGTCATTCAAATTGAAAATATAACTAACTGCTGAATTCTACAAGAAATTCAATTTAGATCTAATGCTATTGATCTTCAAACACTTCAATGTAATTGAATGTAAGCAATACTCTCTAACTCATTCCTGCAGACAGTTATTACCCTGACACCAAGACCAGAGAAAGATCCAACTAAAAAACAGAACTACAGGCCAACCTCCCTAATGAACATAGATGCAAAATTCCTCAATAAGATCCTAACAAACAGAATGCATCAAATCCTCAAGAAGATTATATACCATGACCAAATAGGATTCATTCCAGGAATGCAAGGATGGTTCAGTATATGTAAATCAGTAAATGCAAAACACCACATCAACAGAGCTAAAGACAACAATCACATGATAATCTTAACAGATGCACAAAAAGCTTTGACAAAGTGAAATACTTATTCACGATAAAAAATAGTACAGAAAATCAGGATGAATAGCCTATATCTCAATCTGGTAAAAGCCATCTATAACAAACCAACAGCCAACATCATATGAAATAGATAAAAAATGGAAGCTTTCACTCTAAAAACAGGAACAAGACAAGCATTCTGCTATTACCACTCCTATTCAAAAATGTTCTAGAGACATTAGCCAGAGTAATTAGACAAGAGAGAGAAATAGGGCCGGGCGGCCCTAGCTCAGTGCTTTCAGTGGCTGTGTTCACAAACGGTCAGCCTCAGGT
>NDGN011436694.1:0-18171 GCA_002564285.1 Tympanoctomys barrerae
GAACTCAGGCCCTTGTGCTTGCCAGGGAAGCGCTTATTCCACTAAGCCATCTCCCCGGCCCTGGTAACTTGTTTTGAGCTGGGTCATAATATAAGGTGATTGTCACCTCACTTAATTCTAAACTGGCCTTGTACAGCTAATCCTTTCCCCATGTTGCAGATAAGAAACAGACAGGGCAGCACCTTGCCCAGGGCAGTGGAAGGGCGAGTGCTGGGACTGGACTCAGCACCCTGGCGCCGCGCCGGTGCTCGGCTTCCTGAGCAGAGGTTGCCACAGAGCTAATCTCAATTCCTAGAAGAAGAAAGCTAGTGTGTGCAGTTTATTTAGTTATTTTTTGCAATACTAGGGATGCACCTCAGGACCTTGTACTTGCCAGGCAGGCACTTAGGCCACTGAGCTACCCCCCAGTCCTAGTGTGTGCAGTTTAAAATCAGAATGTACAACGAAGCGTATCCAGCCATTTCATGCTTCATACTCAGCTTCTACAACACAGTGTTGGATACGGTACCTACTTTGCAAGGTGAGGGTTCAAGGAGCTGAGAGACATGGGCTGGGAGCCAGGCGCCCACGTAGGCAGCACGGTGTGTGTATTAGCCGTGTCACGCTGTTACTGTCTTCTTGGCTCATGCGTTACCCATACAAGCATTCATCTCTATTTTCTAAAGAGCCTAAGCTTTATACAGTACATCAAGCTAGCATTAATTGTGACAACTTGAGTACTTTTTAAATCTATAAAGCGTGTTCCCAGAGACACCAATGGGGGCACATGCCTGGGTCTGGCTTGGAGGCCTGTCCAGCGTGGCCACTGACCCGCTCCCTCAACCTGGTGGCAGGTGTTGGCCCTCCTGGTCTAATCGGGATAGTTTTGGAGTTTTCCCTCTTCGGTTGTGGAGTCAGCAAGAAAGTGCCATGCAGTGGGCAAGGGAGCCAGGGACAAGCCACCGAGCATGCTGGCCAGCTGACCAGATCTTGTTGCAGGTGGGCCTGGGGAAGAGGAAATGCCTGTACGCCCTGGAGGAGGGGACAGTCCACTACACTAAAGAGGCCTATGTGCCCAAGCCCAGCGACCTGGAGGCCGTGGACCTGGTCACCAGGCTGCCGAAGGGAGCTGTGCTCTACAAGACTTTCGTCCACGTGGTTCCTGCCAAGCCTGAGGGCACCTTCAAACTAGTGGCTATGCTTTGAAGTCTTGGTTGAGGCTACTGGACAGACTTTGTGCCCAGGTGACAATAGAGGAGGAAGAGGTCTGCTGGACAGCGGCTGCAGGAGACTGAAGTGACGCTGGGAAACTGGGAGAGCCAGCTGGAGCCTGAATAAAGCCAGCTGTGAGGACAGCAGCTGCCTGCTGCCTTGTTGGGCCCCTCTACATCCTTCCATGTGTTCTGAGGGTGGAGGCAGGGACGGGCACACAAGGTTGAGGGAGCAGGCAGTCCTTCCTTTGAGGAGTGGGCTGCTTTGGTTCTATACCAGAGAGGACAGAGAGCTTGGGCTGCTCAGCAGTGCTGCTGTTTCCTCCCTGGGTCCCGTAGGAGTCCTGGGCGGGGCTGGGAGGAAGAGGGGGAACCGAAGCACCAGCCGGCTGTGTTCACATGCATAGGGAGCAGGCCACAGCCCTCGGCAGCTGCACAGTGGCCCCTGCCTTGGGGTCTGGGCAGGAGCTTGTGGGGTTATTAGGAGACCATCAGACTCATCTGCTCGGGACAGCAGGGTCCTTCCCGATGGTGAGGCAGAGTTGGTGACAAATGATTTCTTCCTGCCCAAAGCCAGACACATGCATTTCTCTTGTTCTTGATTTATTTCCAGTTGAAAACAGCCAGGGAGGCTTGGCCTTGGGACTGCTCAGGTCTTCAGCCAAGAGGGAGTTGGAGGTCGTAGTGTTGTCTGTAGCCAAATGGCCTTGAGGGTCTCTTTTTGAAACCAAGCCCTCTTAACTTGCAGGCTGGGGCTCTGGCAGAGGGTGGAAGAAGGGACCCCTCTTCTGGAGCTTTAGGGTCCTGCCTCATCTCAGGGCCTGCCCCCAGGTTCTCCACCTACAGATCCTTCCACAGGTGGCCCGGGTTTATAAGATTCACTTTGGCGTCCTGCATGTGGGGCCCCAGTACCAAGGCCCTGAAGGGAAGTGCTCAGGCCTTAGTGGGGGGTCTCCACACTCAGTGCTGTCCCAGTCCCCTAAGGCAGTGGAAGGGTCAGGCCAGGCGGGTACACCCTCCTGCACATGGTGTTGCCTTGAGCAAGACAGGAGGCTGCTTCCTGGGATGGTTAAGTAATGTCACAGCTGGGTGGTGGTGGTCGTGACCTTAGGGCCTCTTCATAGCTTGGTGGAAGCTGCAGGGATGGGAGCACAGAAGTATTTGCCATTCGCTTTCCTCCCCATGTACATACAAGCTGGTCAGACTGCTGCTGTTGTTGCATCCGTCCCAGGGACAAACTTGTCCCAGAAATCCCTTCAGAGGAGCCCAATAGCACCCCCCCCCCGTGTGTGTGTTTGTGTGTGTATGTGTATGGGGGGTCCCTCTATACAAATAGATGTGATGGGGCCACTTTCCTCTGGTGGCCCTATCCCTGTCCTGATCTGTGGGGCTTTTAAGTGGACATTGCTTGGTGCTCCAGGGGCCCCATGGCCACAAGGGTTGAAGGGTCCCTAAGCCCAGAGCACTGTGATCAGCTGCGCCACCGGTCCATACACCCACAGCTGGGCAGCTGTGCTGGCTACAACAGGGGTGGCTGGTGGCTTCTAGGCAGCCTCAACGTTTGACCCACCTGGGGGCAGCCCTGTGACCTAGAAAAGTCCAGACTCCAGAACAGTGCACACAGGACCAGGGTCCCCCACTCCATCACCTCTGGCTTCTCCCTTGCATTCCCCAGTCCTAAACAGCCCAGGGCTGGCTTGGGTCCAAGCACATGTCTGTCATCCCTAGGGGGCAGCCGAGGGTCTTCTCTTCCTGTCCCAGTGCCCTGGGCTCCTGTATGCTGTCTGGATCTTGTGGCTTAGCCAGTGCTGAGGTGCAGAGAGGGTACGTCCAGGAATTGTGAAGATGGTTCAGGGCAACTTGCAGGAGAGCAGAGCCTAGGCACCTGCTCGTCCCTAGTTCCCGCTCCTGTCACTATGACCCTCTGCACCAGCCCCCTGCATTTCTCCTGGTCCTGTGGCAGAAGCTCTGGGGACCTTTGCAGTTACTTGGTTTGGTGCTGAGTTGGGGTCAGAACCAGGGAGACTGCAGCTCAGGTTTGCTTCTCATATAGATGGCACCTGATGCGCCATCCCTGGGGAAAGCACTAATGCTGGAGTCCCAGCTGGGCTTTCCCCTGAGCTAGGGACAGACCACTACAGGGTAGGGCCTTGTTAACCTGGTCTGTCCTGCTGCCCCAGTTCCCAGGAAGTGCAGGCTACTGAACACGTGCTCCCGGGGCAACTTTCCTTAGAGGCTGGGGCTGGGGCTGGGGCTGGCTGTGTTACAGGCTCTGGAAGTGGCAGGGCAGGGGACTTGGGAGAGGGAATGGTACTGATGCAGCAGCAGTGGCACAGGGTGCCAGGAAGGACACTGGCCTTGAAGGTGCAGCCTGTCAGGGCTCCCCAGGTTTGCGCACACCTGCCTTGCCAACCCTGGTCAGTGCCAGGCTGAACCCTAGTGCCCTCTGCACGTCCAGAAGCCACCTTGGGAAGAGGGTGGTGGGGACAGCCACTGCCCCTGCTGGACCTGCCAGTCAGCCAGGGGAGCCCTTGTTCCCCCAGAGCTGTGCCCTTTCCCAGCCTAGTGTTGCCCACCTGCTCTGCCTATTGGTGTCACTGGCTGTCCTCCTGGCTACTTCTGATGGAACCATGATGTCCGAGCCTACCCTGGGAACCAGGCATGAGGGCCACAAGACAAAAGCCTCTCTGCCTGGGCACCTCCTCACCCCCAAGCAACCGTGCAGCTCCAGGCCCACTGCTGGAACCTGCTCCCTACTCCCCTCACCCTCTCCCCAGGTCGCATCTTAGCCCCAGAGCCCCCAGCTACCATAAGCAGACTTCAGAGCCCTCAAAGCGAGGGCCTCACCTCTGCCTGCTCTTGGAGCCAGGCAGGACGCCTGAGTCTGGGGCTGCAGAGCTAACTTCTGCCTTCCTCCACTGAGACCTGGATCTCTGCCACCATTTAAAGCAGAGCCCTCAGTAAGGATCATTACATGCTGAGCTAAATGAGGATGTAAGCCCCAGCCCGGCATGATGGTGCACACCTGTAATCCCAGCGCCCTGGGGGCCCAAAGCAGAATTGCGTTTATGCTCAACCTAGGCAATTTAGAGATTTAGTGAGACCCTGTCTCAAAAAATAAAGATCTGGGAATGTAGTTCAGTGCAAAGCACCTAAGGTCAATCCTGGGGGCCGGGGAGATGGCTCAGTGGAATAAACGCTTCCCTGGCAAGCGCAAGGGCCTGAGTTCAATCCCCGGTTCCCCCCCCACACACACAAAAAGTACACTGAAAACAAAACCCAGCTAGCTGGTCATGGTGACACATGCCTATGATCCCAGCACTCAGTGGGACCCCAGCACTCGGGGCAGAGGGTAGCTGAGACCCTGGACTACACAGAATTCAAGCTCAGCCTGGATCTCGGGCCAGGACTGGTACAAAAAGATACTGTGCCTGCCAGAAGGGCTCTGGAGATTGACAGCAGCCAGCAAGATCAGCATGGCTACACCACCAGCCCAAAGGGTGGTCAGGAGCGCCCTCTCCTGGCAGCCAGGAGAACTGGATATGGCAGCCAAGACTAGAGTGTTTATCCCCAAGCTGAGCAAGCAGTATGGGCGGCTGATGAATGGCTAGCAGCGTCCTCTCTTGCTTCCACATTACATAAGGTGTGAAAGACTGAAGCTGAGCCCTTGCTGACACCAGGACGGTCAGGTGGGGAGGGGACTCGCAAAAGGGAAGGCAGGTGGGCAAGGAGTGGCCAGGGACCCAACCTCTGCTCCTGGCCAAAAGGGACAAGCTCTCAGCGTAATCAGGCCGTGGCTGGGATCCACTCTGTTCTTTGTGCCTTCAAAGGCAGGTTTTGGCAGGAAGCAGGAACAATGAGGGCTCCGGGAGGGGCCAGTGAACGCTGAAGCAAGGAAGCGGCATCTGCCACAGCCTGGCCCACTCGTGGGGGGATGCTGGGTCAGGGCGCTCTAGGGCCACACTCCAGCCCAGCGCAGCAGCGCACACCTGCATTCCCAGCATTGAAGGCTGGGGCTGGGGGATTACCTCAAATTTGAGGCCAGCCTGAAGTACACAGTGACACCCTGCCTCAGAAGAAAGGGTTGCGCTGGATGCTTCTCCAGCCCTCTGGCTTTGGATGGACTCCTGCTATGGAATAAGGCCATGGTCCTCAGAGCTACTGCAGCAGCAGCTGAGACTTGCAGAAGGCCAGGGAACGTGTAAGAGGAGGGGAAAGACACAGGCGGGCGCAGAGCGATAGAGATATATTTCTTCTGTTGCATATTTCAGACTTCTGAGCTTCAGGCACAACGCAGCTCCGGGTTCTTCTGAGCACCCTACTGCTGGTCCTCACCCAGGCCGCTACTGAGGTTGCCCCTCCCACACACACTTGGAGCACCTGGGACCCTGCGCTGGACGCAGCAGGTCCCAATGCGGGGCAGGATGTGCTGGGATGCCCCAGAGCCAGCCCCTCCCCTGCTCTAGGCTCCCCTGGCTATCAGATGAGAGGCTGTCCCGGGGGCCCCAGCTCCACAGCAGTCCCATGTCTCCTGATCTGCTGGCCTCAGAGCCTCAGCTGTGAGGACAAGGCCCAGGCTAGAGACTAGGCCTGAGAGAGCAAGGCATCCCCAGTGTCCCAGGGCAGTGGCAGAAGGGCTCCACACATGGCCAACTTCCTGGGGCCGTTCCCAGCCCTATTGCACATCTCCTTTCTAGTTCCTCCCCCACCACCCACCCTTTTTATATTTAAAAAAATACGAACTAGAGATGGGGGAGGCAGCCCTGGGAGGGGATTCCAGAGCCCTGTTCCGAACCCCGCCCCTCTGAGGGGTCCCTAGCAGAGCCACTTGCTGTGTCTCCAGGCTCTCGATGGCTGGAATGGGTGAGCGCCTGGGCCTGCCGCCTCACCTGTGGGCAGGGCACGCTTTACCGAATGTCCATAAGGTGCAATGCCCGGTCCTCCGGGCGTGCTGGCTGGGGCCCTGCTACCTGAGTCGCCCGTCCACTTTGATGGGCCCCAGCTCTGACTTGGGGTCTGGTGACAGAGAGCTCCAGCTGGTCAGTCTGCAGGGCTCCAGGGAAGGGCAGGCAGAGGGGCCTGTGGCACACAGTCCTGCCACAGACCAGAAGCTGCTCAGTTCCTTGTCTGTCCAGGCCTCAAGTGCAGGCCCTGTGAGTTCTGCGTGCCGCCGGGCAGCCTCCTCTGCGGGCTCGGGCTGGGGCAGGTTCAGGATGCCACTTAGGCCCTGGAAGCTCTGCTCCGTGTACTCATTGTGGGGTGGGCCCGCATGCAGCCAGCCGGCATCGTCTGGGGGTACAGAGCAGGCAGTGAGCGCAGCCCTCGGAACCCACCCCGAGTCCCATTCCATCCTGTCCCGCTCCTCCATTGTGCAGGGTGGCCTTGGGTTTGTCCAAGAGCAATTGTATAAAACCAAGGCAGAGACCCTGATTTCCCAGGCCTAGGACTAAGCCACACAGCACACTCAGATTACTTCAGAAAGAAACAACCACACTGTGTCACCACACCTCTGCTCATCCCGTCAGAAGCTCAGCAGCCTCCCTTCCTGTCATCCCTGTATCTTCTGCTCCACCCTGTCTCTCTCACACACCAGACACCTGCCAACCTTGTTTGGCTGTGTAGTCCAGGCTGGCCTGGACCTTGCAATGATCCTCCTGCCTCAGCCTCCTGAGCGCAGGGATCACAGGCATGCGCAGCCATGCCCACTGACGCCTGCTGACTTTGTTCCCTCAGCTTGGAACATATTCTGCCTCCGTCCTTCAGGCCTCAATCTCAGCTCCTGCCTCGGAGGTCTCCTCTACTGGACTGAATCCTGTGCAAGCTGGGGACATGGCTTACTTGCCCTGGGTCTGCCAGCCTCTGCAGCCTGCTCTTTGCTACCCCTGCTCCTACCCACCTCTTGTGAGACATGGCAAGGAGGAAACACCCACTGTAGACCCCCCACTCTTAAGCCAGTACCCCATGGGGCGCCCCTGGCAGGAACACATGCAGCCCCTGCCTGGCCAGGCCACTCATGTCTGCCGTCCCAGGAACTTGGGGTCCCCCGCTGAGGCACAGTCAGGCTCTGCTTTGGCAAGGCCATGCACAGAGAGGCAGACAGAACCAAGCCTGACGATGGTGTACAGACTGGACAGGATGCGGGCAAGAGGGGCGGAGAAAGTTCCCAGGGAGTCCTGGGTGGGGTGCATTCGCTCACATCTGCTTTCACTCAGGCTGCTGGGTGGTGTGTGCCATGCGCCCTAAGTTTCCACTCACCACCCCTCCTTTATGAAGGAGAAGGCACAACTCAGGAAGGCTGCGGCACTGCCGCATCCCAGGGCCCAGGCTGCCCGACCTGCAGAACCCTCTCCCATGCACCCACTGTGGCAAGCACACCCAGGCACATGCCAGCTCTGGGGGACAGCTTCCCGGGGGCATCTCCTTGGAGGATCCTATTCTGCCCAACTCCTGGGCATCTTTTGCCCACGAGATCCTTACCTTTCCTGAGAGGTAGTTTGCGGTTGAAGGTCAAGGGTAGCACGAGGAAGCGGGTCTCACCCAGGGGCTCCCAGAACTGCAGCAGCCGTACGGTCCAGGTTCCTGGCCGCAGGGGCCGGCTCAGCGGGGGCTTATACTGGGTAACTTCAGTCTCTGCATCTACTGTGATGTCATACGACGTGGCCACCACATAGGTCGGGTCAATCCAGACCACAGTGACTGTGAGGTTGGGACCCCGGGCCCAGCGCTGCATAGCCACAGGCTCGTCCAGTGGTCCCAGCAGCCCCCCGAAGTTCCGGAAGAGACGCTCTTTGGGGTCCCACTCAGTGCCAACCTGCAGGGAGGCAGGCAGCTGGGCAGGCGCCTGGGAAAACTGTCCTCTCTACTCTGATGCTGCCTCTCATTGCCACGTCAGGCCAATCACTGCCTCTCTGGGCCTCAGTTTCCCCATCTGCAAGATGAAGAGGTCAGACGAGGACTCTGATCTCTTGACTTGGACATTCACTCCAGGCTTCTACCCTGACTGCTGTACTGCTGGGGCTAGCAGAGAACTCATCCCAGGGGGAAGCCACATCTTCTAGGAGGACCCTGGGGGACCCCCAAATGTGCAACCTGAGGGCCTCTGGAGCACCCCAGTCCCTGTGGAAGACTTCCTGTGGTGTGGAAGGCTGGGCTTGTGTTGCAGTAGAGCCGATTCCTCCTTCCTACGCGCTGTATGTTCTGTGTCCCCACAGGGAGGGCTCCTCAGAGTAAACAAGTGGGGTGATACTGGTGTGCTACGGAGAAGGGGGCTGAGAGAATGCTCACCCCTCCCTTGGTGTCTGTCCCTCATCCCTCTTCCCGCTCCCTGGGTCTTGTTGGAGGTCAGGAGAAAGCAAGGGGAGGACCCATCCCACCTGCACACTCTGGAGCCGGCTGGCCTGGTCACTGCGCCCCAACAGCTTCAGCGACCCCTGGGGCATCAGCCACATCTCAAGCGTCTCTGCTGGCCCTTGGGCTGAGGGCTGCACTTCCTGCGTCACCAGGTAGCCCTGGAAATGGTCGTCATAGAAATACAGGTGCACGCTGGACGGCAAACCCTTGGGCTCAAACCTAAGAAGGTTCCAGCAGGGAGAAAGGGAGAAGCCATGAGCAAGCTGGCTTGGCTTGGAGTCCAGGCATGTGGGCACTGGGGAGTCCCATCCCCAAGCACCTTCTTGGCTCACAGCTCACAGCCACACCCCCAGCCCCTATGGTCCTGGTTCTTGCCTTTCCTTCCTTTATTCCTGTGTTCTTCCCCACCTTGGGCTGGGAGCCTCACTGTGGCCCGTTGCTGTCGCTTTCTGATCACTCTTACTATGGCGCCACAACCCAAAGAGGGCATCTCACCTGCAGAGCGGGGTGCCCGGCGGGGACGCGGCAGTGGTGGCATGGCGCAGGCCGAGGCGGGTGAAGGCGGTGTAGGCAGTGAGCAGGACGTCGCTGAGCCCGCCGGGGCCATCGGCCGCATCGTAGGTGTTCTCCCAGTAGGCCTTAAGCGCTGGCGTTCCCGGAGGGTAGCTGCCATACAGGTGGAAGTCCAAGATCTCCAGGACCTCCTGGTTCACAGTGGACTCGAACTTCCGGGCGAAAAAGGTAGGCCTGGAGACTTGCTGCAGGGGAAAAACGGGGCTGCTGTTGCTGTAGCTGCTGCGCTGCGGGCCCTGACCCAAGCGGGCCCCAGGTAGAGGCCCCGCCTGCCTCTCCGACCCTGAAAGCTCAGGGAAGAGCAGAGGCTCTGGAAAGCACCTGTAGCCGCAGGAAGTCCTGGGGCTTGAAGTCGTTGGGGGAACAGCCGCACCAGTCCACGATGTGCTTGTACTGGCACTTGCAGCCCAGCTTGCGGTTCCAGTTGGTGACCCGCAGATTGTTGTCCACAAGGCTCTCACAGGCTGGGCTGTTCTCCAGCACCGTGTGGAAGAACGACTGGGGCGACAGCGGGGGATGGGGTGAGCCTCGGCCAGCCCAGCCCACACGCCCCCATCCCTACCCATTCGCCTACCTCAGCTGGCAGCAGTGTGTACGTGTAGAACTGGCGGAGCTGGGCCACCAGCGGGTCGTCTGTGTACACCACATACTCCACGAAGCTGCGCGTCAGCACGAACCAGTCAGAGCCGCCATCCACCACGATGCCCATCGGGATCTGCCGCTCTCCCAGACGCCACATGTGCGAGTCACACTCGTGGAAGAGACGGTCCAGGCCCTGCTTCTTGATGAACCTGGGGGTGGCAGAGGGAGTGGCTAAGGGTCCTGCAGCCTGGCAATCCGGTGCTGGCGTCCACCAGGCAAGCAGTACTCCTCCACCTGTGAGTGCCCAGGAGGCTTCTGTTTGGGGGGAAGGGGGACAGGAATCAAACCCAGGACCTCGTACATCCCAGACAAGCGCTCGACCATGGAGCTATGCTCGCAGCCCTCTATTGTATTTTCAGACAGGCTCTCACTAAGCTGCCCAGGTGGCCTTAACTTCAGATCTTCCTGCTTGAGCCGATGGGCTCGCAGATGGTGCCACCATGCCTGGCCCAAGGGCTGGGGCCACTGAATCCCCCTCTGTGGAAAGGACTGTGACAAGATAGTGGGGCGCCTTGCTTACTTCCCTCACCTGGAGTTGTCCCGGCCGTGGGACTTGAGGAAGTTCTTGTCCCGGTTCTTGGATAGGAATGCTACTAGCTCATCGTTGGTCCTGGTGAGGGAAGCAGGTGTGAGGGGCGTGTGCTGCTTCCCTCTAGCACGCACTGCCTGCATCCCGTGGGCCCTCCGTTCTCACCAAGAGCTCGCTGGCCAGGAGAGCTCAGCACCGTGTCCCTGCTGGTGCCGAGTGGGGGCCCTTAGGGAGGACCCCACCCTTCCCCCACTCCCCGTCCCAGCATCTAAGGGCAGAGGCCTCTGGCTGGTCCTCATCCCCATGTCTACAGGGCTGGGGCAGGGACCGTGTCTAGGCTGTGGGGACTCGGAGTAAGGCTTGAAGAGGAGGCGCCCCCCGCCCCAACTCCGCAGTTCAGAGCGCCCTTCCCCACCTGGTTGGGTAGTCAGTAGCACTCAGGTTGATGAAGAAGTCCCAGGCCCAGCCAGGGACCTCCAGCAGGTCCCGCATGCTGCGCAGGTACATCCTCAGGAGGCTGGCACCGCCCCAGATGGTGACCATGCGCCAGGGCGTCACCCGAATATTATCAAACCTCTGGGCCAGCGCCACCACCTCACGGTGCAGGTAGTTGGAGCGCTGGAGGGAAGGGAATACTCAGTGGGTGCAGTCAGGCCTGGGTTACAAGCCCCCACCTCCATCCAGGGACAGACGACAAGTGACACGGAGTGGGGCAAGCAAAGGGCAGGGCTCCAGCTCCCACAAGGCTGTGCCACCCTGTTTATTTATTCTTTTGGTGTTTTGAGACTAGGTGTCGTTATGCAGCCCTGCCTGGCCTCCAACATACAGCAATCCTCCTGCCTCAGCTTCCCAAATACTGGGATTATAGGTGCATGCCACCATGCCTGACTTGGCTACACTACCCTGTGCAAGAGCCCTCGGTTTCTCCTCTCTCTAAACTGCCTGAGCCAGGTTAGAGGTCTGTCAGTGGCCTCTGGAGTCTCTGCTTACCCCCCCACACACACACACCTGGTCCACATGGATGTAGAAGAAGTGCCGCTCGTGGTACACGGCCTTGAGGAGGCGCTTCAGCTGGCGGACAGCGCGGCCGTGCACCACCAGCATGTAGGCGATGCGTACCAGGGGACCATCCGCAGGTGGCGGGGCCCGGATCTCGTCCCACTGGATGCCTGGACTCATCTTGCCTGAGTGCACAGAAGGAGCAGGGCTGAGGCCCAGCCCAGGCCACGGGGGAGGGGAGGGGGGTGATGGGAAGAGGGGCTGCCTGGCTGCAGTCGAAGAAGCCAGACCTGGAGCCCGGGGTCCAAGTCCCCCGGCCCCTTACACACCTGGCGCAAATGGACGTGGAGATGATGGGGAGGACTCGGGTCCCAGGACCACCCCACCCCAGCCTGGGGAGGATCCGTGTGCCCAGTCCCTACCTGCCAGCTGGCAGTGCCGGGGCACAGTCTTGGGCATGAGGCTCCCCGCTTGGTGCAAGCACACCACATTGGCAATCTCCTGCTGGCATTGCTTAGTGCTGGCCCGGGCTAGCGCGGACAGTGCGTCCTTGCCCACGATCTCACACTTTGGGGTGAAGCCGTTGTCCGTGGGCTGAGGAGCGCCCTCCACACTCCCGGTATCCCCATGTGGTGGGAAGCCGGCAGCCCCCACCAGCGCTTCCCCAGCTGCTGCCCCACTCAGGTTCTGGCGGCCTGGGGGTTCTGGGGGTGGGGCAGGCGGGACCCGGCGACTGGCTCTGTGCCGGCTGGTGACTGCCCGCACTACCTTGGCCACAGGCACACCCGGGCTCTCGGCACGGCCCCGCCAGCGCCCATGCCTCCTGCCTGCACTGCCCCGCCGCCCCGCTGAGCTGTCTGTGTCCTTGGAGCCTTCGCCTGGGTCAAGTGGCCGTGGTTTCCTCTGTCTTCCTTTCTGTAAGAGACACAGAGATCACTGGGCAGCTCCCGCCACCTTCACCGGTGAGCTCTGTGCAAACAGCACGGCCACCTAGACCAGCAGGTGGAGGCGGCCTCTCCCTCCCCGTGTCGCCCCATCACACGAGCCCCACTGGCTCCCGATCACAGGGCACTCTGCACTCCACGTCCCTGTGTTCTGCACCAATACCTCTATCTCTCAGCAGATCTTAAAATCAGTGCGCACCTAAGTCCGGGGGACAGAGGACACAAGAGCCCACCTGCCACCTACCACTCACACTGGGAAGTCCTCCAGAAGTCTCCAGTGTCCAGCTGCGCCCAAAACATTCTCTGGACTAGCGTTCTCCGTGGGAAGGGGCAAGGATGACCACCAGGAACAGGAAGGGCAGAGGAGAAGCCTGAGAGCTTTGCTATGGTTTATATCCAGGTGTCCCCCAAACCTCAGGTGCTCAGGGAAAGCGAAAGGATCCTGGGGGCTTAGAGCTGACTTGGGGATAGGAGGTTGGGCCCAGAGGGAAGAGGGGGCTGCTGGGGGCATGCCTGAAAGGGTTTCTATCCCTCTACCAGACTCTTCCCTTCCACCCTCTTCCCCGCCTGGGTCCTCTCTGCTTTCACCCGGCCTTGGGCAGCTTCTTCTCTGCCACACCTCTGCTCCACTGTCCTTCTTGGTGGCTGGGTCCTCTGGGAGGCAGCCAGCGTGCAGGTAGTACTGCTGGGGTGGGGTGGAGCGACGACGGTATAAAGGTTTCCAAGGGAGGCTCCAGACTGCTAAGCCATTGGGGCATACAGCAAGAAGAGGGACAGGAGCCCATGGCTCCAGCGCAGCTCCCAGGAAGGACCACCATGCCAGGACCTGGCTGGGAGCTGAGGCCCACAGCGCAAGGCTGTCAACCTAGGCACTTGCAGCAGGGTCTCTAAGGGGCTCTAGAAGCCTGTTCTGGCACTCTCTTACCAGGCACTTCCCTGGTGGCCCGGTGGGCATGACACACCTGCTCATACCCCCATTTTACCTTCCCCTCCCCCTCTCCAGACCCAGCTCCAGGTGCCCTGGCAGTGGCCCTCCTGAGTGCCCCAGTGCAGACACACTGCATGGGACACCGTGTCCTTCCTCCATGCTCCTCTAGAAGTCAGCTGACTGCCTGGACAGCCATGGAGCCCTCTTTTCTCAGGCCTGGGGAGTAGCTGGCAGGGGACGGAAGTATGGCCAGCCTCTAAGGAGCGAAGGGATGGGGAAAGGGAGGGTGTTACGGTTTGTGTCTAGTTGTCCCCCCAAAGCCTCATGCATTCGTGGGGTAGACTTCTAGAGTTTATGATTAACTCATGCTCCACTGGGATTGTGGGTGTGAGTGCTGCTACACCCAGCCTGGGGCGGGTAGCCCGAATGCAGCCTAAAGGAGACAGACTTGCTCTCTGTAGCCACTGTTGCTGTAGCCACTCTTCCCATTCGTTCTTGCTCTTTGCCGCCACCACTCTATGCCATGCACCACCCTGCCTTGGAGCCAGTCGAGTATGGACTGAAACCTCCAGTAACTGTAAGCTCAATAAACCTTTCCTTCCTTCATTTTGGGTGTAGGATATTTGTCCCAGCAACAAGAGTATGTAAGTGCTCTAGTTACCAGTGTCAGGCCTCGCCCTGCAGCTTCACTGGTGGCAGTGGCAACACGGTCTCCCTCAGCTGTC
The DNA here is from genome assembly GCA_002564285.1 of Tympanoctomys barrerae. NCBI lineage: Eukaryota > Metazoa > Chordata > Mammalia > Rodentia > Octodontidae > Tympanoctomys > Tympanoctomys barrerae. The sequence goes on from NDGN011436694.1 coordinate 13,881, forward strand.
CTACTCCTTGTTGTCCCCACCTGCTCATATTTGAGCCCCTTGCACTGAGTCTTCTCTGGAGCCTGCTGGCAGTGCACCCCATGCAGCATTCTGTCCTCCCGAGCACCCCGAGTTGCCCTCCAGGATACCTCAAGCGTTCTCACTACCCCCTCAATCGCAGCTCCCAAGAAAACCCTGGGATCCTGCATCACCTCGCCCCCAAGTGACCTCACTCAGTCGCCCACTTTCCAAGACCCATCCACATCCCAGCTTAAGCTCCAGCATCAGGCTCTTGGCTAGCAGTCTCCCCACCCCACCTTGAGAGCTGAAAGGCCCATAAGATGCCTAAGTCCAGGGGGAACCCCCTTCCCAGCCTCCCCTTCCACAGCTGGGGCAACACAGTCAGTGTGGGGCCTCCTTTCCACCCACCCAATATCCAGCCTAAAGACAGAACCTGCCCTACCCTTTCCCTGTCTATCCCCAAATTTCTTTCTCATCAGACCTATCACCTTCCTGTTACTATTATTATAATAATATATTTTTTCAATTTTTTTATTTATTTGCTACAAGGTCTTGCTATATAGCTCAGACTCACTGATCCTCCTGTCTCAGCCTCCCCAGTGCTGGGATTACAGGGGTGCACTACCACACCCAGTTTCAGTGGTCTGCACAGGATGTGGTACCGGGGGGCTGAACTTGGGTCCTTGCACTTGCCAGTCAGGTGCTTAGACCACCAAGCTACCTCCTCAGCCCCCACCTTCCTTTTAGCACCCAGCCCCCCGGGACTGCCCAGCTGTGCACAGCCTGGCCCCCACTGGCCCTCCTCAGCCTGCCTGTCCTCACCCTCTGCCTTGTTCCCACAGCACTGAGCCCCCTCCTGGCCCTGCCCTGCTGTGGGGTTGTTCTTGGGCATATTTTTTTTTCTCCCCTAAATGAGGACTGACTTCATATTGCAGCCACTTCCCCAGCCAGCCCTTTTCATTTTGAAACAGGATCTTATTAAATTGTGAGGCTTCCAGGCTGGGCTCCAACTTGTGATCCTCGGTGGTGGTGGTGGTCGGGGGGGCGCCTGGATTAAAGGCATGTGTCACTGCACCCGGCATTCCTCACACTTTTTGTTTTTTAAAGACAGGGCCTCACTATGTAGTTCAGGCTGACCTTGAACTCCCGTAGCCTAGGCTGGCTTCAAACTCACTGTCTCAGTCTGCCAAGTGCTGGGGTTACAGGCATGTGCCATCACATCTGGTCCCCACACAACTGTTTTTGTTTGGTTTGTGTTGTTCTGGTTTTTTGTTACAGAGGCTGGTGTCTGTGATCCTCCTGTCTCAGCCTTCCAAGTGCTGAGATTCCAAGTGTAATCCCCACTGGGTGCCCTCAGTAAGCTCCATAGAGCAGCACTTTTGGCTGTTCGGTTCGCTGACAGATCCGAAGAGCCCAGAAGAGCGTCTGGACAATTGCAGGAGTTTAATAAGGGATGAATGAAAGAAAGAAAAAGCTTTCGTATAGGCTCAGCTGCAGTAAATGCTGCCGTCCTTTTTATTACAATTACTGGGAGGGGAGGAGGAAACGTCTTCGCCTGTGGTGGGCTGGGTCTGCCTGCTCCTCTCCTCCAGGTCCTGAACCCGGCACGAAGCTGACTGCCACCTGCAGGTGAGAGCCCCCAAGCTCTGGCAGCCGGGTCAAGGCCCATGACCAGCCAGCCCCTTGCAGTCTTGGGGGGTGCGGGATGCCAGCAGGAGTGTCCGTCTCCAGCTGCGAGGAGGCAGCAGGTCCTATTCTGTACCCACTCTGGGGAGGGTGCCTGGACCAGGCAGTCCCACAGAGCTGGTAACATCTGATGGTGGCTCAGCAAGGACAAAGAGACGCCCTGAGAGTGGCTGAGAGAGAGGTGGGGGCTCTCAGGGTGGGGTGGCATCAGCAAGTCAGGAAGCTGGGCAGGAGGGCAGGCCTGGGGCCAGGCGGCTGTGGTAGGGCACAGGATGTGGGAGGACATGGGCAAGGTGGTGGCCTGCACTGCAGCAGAAGCTGGCTGACCCTGAGAAGGACAATCCCAGAGGAGGCTGGGGGACCAAGTGGCAGCAGTGAGGAGCCTCTCGAGGCCCTAAGGGTAGCCAGCCCCTGGTGTTCCTGCCTGGGCATGGCCCCAGGCTTCTGTCCCCAGAGGGGCTGGCCTGGTAGCCTCCGAGGTCAGCATCTGCTCTGACGACCAAATATGAGGACCTGTCCATCCTTGGCCTGCGTGCATTGTGGCCCCACAGCATTCCTATCCCCCTCAGAGGCCTCTAAAGCCTTTGCCACCTCTGGGCTCCAAGCATCCCCGAATCCTGAGCCGCAGAGGGGGGTGGGCAGAAACGCTCTGCCCATGCCCACTCTGGGGCTAGCTGGGCTACATAAAAAACATGTGGTGAGGCCGCACCAGGAACACGCTGAGAACTCTCAAGTGGCTCCTGGCAGCGGTGATCCTCCCAGGTACTCACTCTCACTCATGGGTACAAATGCACTTCTGCTTGGGCAGGCACTCCAGCTCCACTTAGGATAAACCCAGCCCCTCGGCCATCCCTCACCACTGGGGACAGAGCCACATCCGCCTGCCCACTCAGCCCCCGCTGCGCAGGCCCTGTCCACACCCTCCTGCCCCCCTATTCCTGCAAGAGCCCCTCTGCTTCACACCCTGTTGATAGTCTGCCCATGAGGGTCTGCACCAAAGCTTCTACTCTTTATTTTTAATTAATTTATGGTGGCACTGGGATTGAACCCAGGGTTGCCCCTCTGAGCTACATCACAGCCCTTCTGCTGGGCTTACAGGCTTGCACCACCAGGCCCAGCTTCTACATCTGTATGTCCAAACCTGTATGGGAGTAGGGCCTAGCGTCCACAGGCCCAAGTTTGTTGGCTGAAGGACTGAAGGGGGCCCACCCCAACATGTGGTGCTGAGCTGACAGTGAGCAGGCACCGACAGCTTCGTGCATGCTGGGGACTCTTGCAAGAGTTGCCGCTGTTTCTTCCACCAGGGAAGCTGCTACCATGGAAGGCACCTGTCAAGGGTGGTACTGGAGCTGCAGCTCACTGGCCTGGGGGTGTGCTCAGGAGCAGAGCTGGGTCAGGGGGAAGAAGACTGGGGGACTGCTTCTGCGCTCACTGTCCCAGCCCAGCCTGCCAACCCCAGTCTAAGGAGGTGGCTGTGAGGGCCCCAGGCACAGGTGGCAGCCTAAACCACACAACCTCCAGGTCTTGCTCCTGGCCTGGGATCCTCTGTGAGTTTCAGCCAGGAACCTGGAAGTCTCCAACCTGTCCATCCCTGGCTATGGGCAGGGGAGTGGAGACAGCAGCCCATGTGGAAGCTCCAAGATCCATCAGTCCCAGGGCCACCGTCCTGAGCAGGCTCAGGTGCTTTGCCATGGCCCTCCCAGAGTGGTCACACTGCCTGCTCACTGGCTCCCAGGGTCACAAGGCTCCCCAACACCAGCCTAGAACGTTAGTCTCCTCAAAGCGACTTCTTGCACAGTACCTGAAAATCCCTCTTCCTCTTCCTCCTACTTATTGGTCCCCAAAGAAAACAGAACACACTCACTGTCCCCAGCCCATATGTAGCTCTTTTTGGGGTTACGGCCTCCCTCGACCCTTCCAGGCCTCCTCACTGACCTAGCCTCTCGGCTCCCCTCAAAAGACAAGAGCACAGACTTCAGGGATGCAGGGAGAAGGGACCCGAGCTCTCTGCCTTCATCTTGCCAGGGGGAGAAGCCCAAGAGGCCTTGGCCAGCACACGGTCTGACATGGAACTGGGGCACCAGAACCAGGGTGTGAGAGGGGAAGGCCGGCCCTCTGGCCTGGGCTGTGGTGGTCCTTCCAGGGGCTGATGTTCTGGGCGAAGAAGAGTGCATAAGACCCTTCGGCAGGGACCTAGGCTCTGCTGAACCAGCAGCTGTTGTCCCCTTTCCTTAGAGCCAGGGACTCCCTCTTTCATCCTGCCTGTCCCGAGGCCAACTCCTCGGCGCTTCTCCTGCCCAAGCCCCCGGCCCAGAAAGCCACACCTTGGAGAAGCTCCAGCGTTCTCCCCGGGGTCAGCGCAGCTCCCTCACTCCCAGGTTCACACTTTGTCACAGGCTGATTCCACCGCCTAATTCCACTCCCCACGGATCACCGCCGCCCCGCGCAGTAGGGCCTGGGGTCCCGGGGTCCCCGGGCCGTACGCCTCCGCCCCTTCCCAACTTCAGAAAGTTTGGCCCGGGGCGCCCACCTTGGCGCAGGCTCAAGCCCAAGCCCGCACCCCGCCTGCGCCCCGCCCGCACCCCGCGACTGACCTTCAGCGCCC
>NDGN011436695.1:0-15690 GCA_002564285.1 Tympanoctomys barrerae
AAAAAAAAAAAAAAAAAAAAAGAAGAAGAAGAAGAAACCTGACTAGTTAATATTGTCCAGCACTAATTGCGTTCCAGTCTTCTACATGTGTTACCTTGCCACCAAAAGAAAAAAAAACAAAAACAAAAACAAACAAACAAACAAAAAAAACAGAAAACCATCTGGTCCTATTAATATAAGCCAGCCCCTTATTTTACAGTCAAAATGATGACGTGACTTGCTAATGTCCCACAGTCAGTGCAGACAGCCTGGGCCAGAGATCGAACTCTTAATTACTATGCCTTACTATCTTCAAGTTACCTCAATAAACTCTTGATTTCACATAGAATAATATTGTATATTAGGTTTGGATCTTTTTCTGAACTGCTTAACACATTTCACCAATAAATTTGCAGTAAATTTAAGGAATCAAAATTTTATTCCTAGGGCCAGCCAAATAGCTTAGTGGACTAAAGTGCCTGCAAGCAGGATCAGGGGTGGGGGGAGGGGAGGGGTGGTTTGATCCCCAGCCTGCAGTGCTGGCCCCACCCCCGGGGCATGCTGAGCCGGCAATTGAGACTGGGCGTGGTGATGCATGTCTGTAATCCTAGCTCTTGGGAGGCTGTAAACAGGTGGATCACTACAAGTCTAATTTAGTTGTGAGACCCTGAACATCCTGTAGACTGTTCCCTAAAATGCAAAAAATAATAAAAATAATAATAATAATTTATTTCCTGGGCTGAGGAGCTAGCTCGGCAGTCTAAGCGCCTGCCTGGCAAGCTCAAGGACCTGAGTTCAGTCCCTGGTACTGCATGTCCAGCTGGCCCAGGAAGCCAGGTATGCTGCGCCGGCCCCCAAACTGGGCGTGGTAGTGCATGCCTATAATCCCAGCACTGGGGAGGCTGAAAACAGGAGGATCACCATGAGTCGGAGCTGTGTACTGAGACCCTTAATCAATTTTTTAAAAGTTTGTATTCCTTATTAAAGATTGAGAAACCTTCCCAACAATCTGTAGTGTTTCCTCTAATCTTAGCCTCTCTCTTCCTAAGCAGGACAGCACCGTCCACTGTGCTTAGGCAGCAGGCATAACAGCTGGCCAAACACAACTAAAATGTTCATGTGTTTCACTTTCCAAGAAAGAAGACCAAGAGCAACGAAGTCCCTCACCAAGCTAATGTACTGCTCTGGGTGGGGCGCAGCCCTGCTGTCTAAATGTACTCCCTGAATACATGCCAGTCACTGTAATTCTGGCTTTTATCATGCACACATTATTAGGCCTGTTACACAGATATGACCTCTGGATAGGATCAAAGTTGCTATTTGGAATGGCTGATTTGAAATATTATTAAATATTAACTGCATTGATAGTATATGTAAAACACATATCAGTACTTAACAAAGCCAGCAACACCAGACTATTGAAAAACAATTCTCTGACCAATTCCATATTTTCATGGGCATGATAAAATCCCCTGTAACTATTTAATAGAACAACTCCCAAATGTGCTTCTCTTGTAAGTGTAATATATATATCATAATACTCTAAATATATATACCTTATTATGTATTATAAAATAATGTATAACAATATCAAGTGTAATAGTATGTGCTGTACACAGGTTTATACTCACATCCCCACACACATGCATGTATTCTGATAGCTAGGTTGTCTTATTCAGTTGCATCCTCATGCCAAAGAACACCAGGATCCCTGTGTCCTCACTTCTCCAGGACAACTTCCGCTTAGATTTCACTGCGTTCTCTACGGAGGGTAGCCTGCTGAAACCAACAGGTCCTGCCTGCACTTTCCAAGTGCTGGGGAAAAGCTATCTAGGCCTAAAAGATATTGTTCTTAATGATAGCAGGGATTTATGGTCGTGGAGTTCAATAATACTGACAGCAGGAATCATAACAGTAATGTTTTAAATTAAGGCAGCTGCTTCAAATTATTATAAATTCTTTATTCCTCTTTCAAAACTCAGGTATGAGATCGCAAAGTCAAAGTAAGTGATGTTGTGACTGAGGTATTATTATTAATTTCAAGGTAAAACCTGAAAGCTATTTTCATCCAGCTGCCCAGGGAAAGCAAAATGAACCAGCATGTTGACACCCATTTAGCCAATCAGGAATGTAAGATTATGCCAGCGAGTAAGACTTACCTCTCTCATTGGGTAAAATTTAAGCGAACGTTGAATCATGCAATTTATTATGAGGATACAATTATCGATGTGGCTTGAGTACTTACAGGCAGCCACTCGCATTAGAGGTTAGTGAGGTCATAGCAAAAGTGTCTTGGCAGGCAGGAGGTGAGTTGTTGTGAGCCCGGCGCTGTACAGGAGCCAGGCAGGTCCAGCAGGGAGGATGGGCAGGTGCCCAGCAGTGCGATGCGGGCAGCGTGACCAGCCAACGGCTTACTGCTGCGCAGCAAGCACCTAACGCCATGAGTGCAGGAATGTTTGCAGTTGGCCCTGGAACAATAATCCTGTGATGTGCCTCAAAGCAATTCGGGGCTGAGTGGAAAAGGGTAACAGGAGGGAGACCTCGAGATGGAACAAGACCGACCTTAAGGTAATAGCAGAGGCTGATGGTGGGTAAGGAGAATTCATTTTCCTAGTCCCTTACCCTTTATTTTGTGTAGACTTCCATTTTTACATGAATACAAGGTAAAACTTTTTTTTTCATTAATGTATTTGGTACAGGGTCTCACTACACAGCTTGGACTTATAGTGATTCTCCTGTTTTCAGCCTCCCCAGCACTGGGATTACAGGCATGCACCACCACACCTGGACTCTGTCGCTGGTTCACAGGGGCAGAGCCAGTGCAGCATGTGGGACCAGGAATCAAACCCTGGTCCCTGCGCTTGCCAAAGCAGGTGCTTAGTCTGCTGTGTTATCTCACCGGCCCTAAAACTTATTTTTAAAAAATATGAAGGAAGGGAGGTACATGGGGTTGCCAATATGCAGCCTTTGTGGTCAATGAAGATGCACACCAGACTTTGTGTTAGACTATGAGAAGGAAGACAAAAAGAAAGTTCACTTCTGCCATGAATAAGGAAGTCCCAAAGCCATTAGGATGGTGAGGCATGATGCCTTCTGCTATGTTTCAAGAATTTATTCGTGACTGCGTCACTCGGAATTCAGAAGAGCTGTGACACTTCGCTACCTCAGGTACACACAGGCATGTGCACCCACACGTGTGTAGCTTAGTATGCAGAATCAGCCAGCCACTGAGGTGCTCTGGACAGTGAATTCCTCCTTAAGAGCGGAACATCTTTTTATTGTCCTCTGAGCTACACTGTTGAATTCCCAGATGTGAAAGTTCAGGCATTCATCATCTTTGTACTACAGGAACATGATAAGAACTTTAAAAATATCTGCTAAATTCATTAACCAAGTAACCTCAAGGCATTTGAAGTTTCACCTTGATGAATCATAGTAAGTCAATGTAGAAAATGAGCAGTGAGAAACTGTTGCAAATATTGAAAACAATTTGAGCAAAATGTGAAATACAATGAACAATGGAAAACCAACCATGCTTCCCTGGTTAGATAAGCAAATAAAACGTGGTTCTAAGTGTGCTTAGTAAATTGCTTTTCTGGGGTGGCCTTGGAAGCATCCCTAATACACCCCAGTCCCCCACTTCCCAGGGCTTTCCCACTCTGGGATTGTAATGGAGATGGAGTCCAGGGGCAGATATGGCAGGCGTGTCTGAGATGGGCATTGCCGTGGCAGCTCCTCCTGTCCTCCAAGAACTCCTTGAGCCCCAAAGTGTCCTAGAGCCCTGGGAGAACTGCCAGCATGGGGTGGACAGTCCTTGGGCATGAGCAGGCATGGTCCCGCTTGTGAGGTCATTTGGACGTGGGCAGGAGAGTCCAGCTCCCGTGTACAGGAGGAGCAAAGTGCCCGTGACATGAGGGCACTGTGGTTGGCAGATGAGGGTGGTGGTCTGGCACCATTCATGGGTCTCCAAACCAGCTCGTTAAATGTAGGTGAGCAGGATGCAGGAGAGAGCAACTCCTGTACAAGGACATGCGCAGGATACGACGCAGAATCAACACACCAGCACACACAGATGGCTTCCTGTGTCCTGCTTCCTTCAGCCACTGTTTACACCTGCAAAGTAACAAAGCCAGTCCTGGGCCAGAAAACACACATGGCACAGCACCATTCCCTGTGACTGACAGTCACTATAAGCCTTCTTTCTACTACTCACAGCAGCCTAATCTGCTGACAGCACAAAGGACAGAATAATCCAGCTGGGACAGGAGTATCACAAGGGGACACACTTGTCAATAGGCTCATCTGTCTAGTGCCGCTGTCCATCCCTTCAAATGCTGGTGGGACTGCCTGCTACTGAGAACCTTACAAGCAGAGGGAGTTGCCCTCACTCACCCTACCCTAAATGTGGTAAAGGGCCATGCCAACGATGCATCAGTCCACTAGTAACAGAAATAGCCACTGTGAAAGCAAAGGATGAATCCAGACCTTCCAACTCCTAAGGAAATTATATATAGCCCCTCTCAAGGAGCTTAGCAGGTGTCACTGGGCTCACTCAGCATATATGCCGCTATTGAAATATAAACTCCATGAGGGCAGGTGTCCTCGTGCCAATCTCTGTGTTCCCTGTGACCAGCAAGGAGCTGGCTGAAAGGATAAACATCCATCACCCAAACAACATCCAACTAACTAGAGAATGTGTAAAATAGCACCAGAATACAATGATGTTTTCATAGCTATAGAAGAAGGACAAAGAGATGATAACCAAAAGACAGAAAAAAATAATCTCCATTAATAACCTCCTCCAGGACTCTACACAACCACCCGCAGCTGACATGTAGGTCACAGAGGTTGTAGAGGTCGCCCCTTATCAGTGACATCTGAAAACTGGATTGTCCCAAATAGCTTATTTTTGAGGCTGTTCATCAGCCTGCAGCAGCAATAGCTACATGACCTGGGCTTACCTCTGGGTGGGGAAGCACTCCACAGGGCCTGTGAGCCAGCCTTGCCTTTCTAGTCCCCCAGACTGAGACATGTCCTCAGAACCACTAAGAGGCCTCCCAACCCGTGGTGGAGCCTCTGGCACAGCTGGTAGAACCATGAACGTCTTAATCCCTGTGGTTCACTCGGTAGACAAAATGCCAACAAGCAGAATGCCCAGGGGCACACACCCTTCTACAGATGTGCTGAGATGCACTCGCCTACATGTGCGGGGCCACTGGCTCGACCAGCCCCCTTGCGGCCTACTTTCTCTTCATTTTGTTATCACCCATCCTCTTGCTGGCTCAGTACAGCAGAGAGTGTTGAGAAAGGGGAGCCAGCTCTAAAGTCTGGCTTGGCAGCCTGCAGGTAAAGATCAAGTCCCTCATACAGCTGCTGCTTTCGCTCCTTCCACTGTGACAACTGAGTCTACAGATACACGGGCCCATGCGAGCACACCCTTACACACAGACAGGCGCAGCATGCCAAGGCAGAGCTCGTGGTGCCAGGCCTGCGCTCCAAGCAGGTGGAGCAGAAAGCAGCAGTTGGCAGGTGCAGACGGTAACAAGAGGCACAGTACTGCATCCAGATTGACACTCAGAGCTCTTGGCATAACTGCACTGCAGCCCTTTTGCAGGAGAACTGGCAGCCCGCCCTAGCCCTCCCCAAAGCAGCCAATTCTAGACCTTCTATGAAAAAGGGAAACTTCTTAGGGGAAGCCATTTACCTCTGGTTTTGAGCCACATCAAAACACCATATACTTATCTCTAAATGAAGTGTGTTTCCACACGAATATGAACAATATGGGCATAATAAGAACTATTTCCTCATATGACCTATGACTTCAGCCTCCTTAAAATCATAGGTTGATATAACTTGAACAGACCTTGAACATAATTTACTCTGATGCTTTTATAGCAGAGGAAAATAAGTCTCAGAGCAGCTATACACAACTTGCCACGTCACACCTCCTAGTGACCGAACTCTTCTCGCCCTGATTTCCAGGTAGTTTTCCTTCTTCCCTTCTATTCTACCCCAGTGGTTCATTTTGCACCCATCGTTAGCTCCCAGAAAAAAAGTAGTAATATCCAAGCTGTGACTTCGTAATATAATATTCCCAGCTAAAGCAGCAGGCTGTGCTCCCACACAGTTGTGTGCTCTGACCAAGCCCAGGGCAAAGGTGGCCTGGCTCAGGAGACCTGCCGTTGGCTTCAGAAATAGAGACAAGAAAAAGGATAGCTTTGTAGGGCGGACATGGTTAAGAACTATGACTCTATAGTTACAAAGTCTGGGCTGGAGTCCTGGGTCCACCACTGAACAGCTGGGTGACCTTGGCAGTTTGCTTAATCTTTGTCAACCTCAGTTTCTATTTCTGGCAAACAAAGATGAAAGTAGCACTTACTGTTCTGATTTGTGCAAAGACCCTGAGAGATAAGACACCATAAAGCTGCTTATCATATGCCAATTGCTTACCCAGTAAAACATTCATTTTTCTTGAATTCTTGTTTTTAACATACTTATATATAACAAGATCCATTATCCACCTAGCTGCAGTTCTAGACACTACCAAAGTCAATTTCTGAGGGTGGCTGGTTTGAAATATCAACCTGATTGGTAGAGTTCCTAAAAATGTGTATCAACATTTATAGGGCCTCTAAAACATTAGGCTGTTTACAAATTGTCATCTTCTTGTTATAGTTTAGACCTAGACTGTGCCCCCCCCCCACAATTGTTATGCACCTAGAGGTGGGGCTTTTCCAGGGTCATAGAATCATGGGAACACTGTCTCAGGGGTGTGTGGGGACCCATTGATCTTACTGTGAACAGTTCTACCCAGGGAGACACGGGGACAGGATTGAGAAAGACAGACAAGAAGACAAAAGCTGGGCTAGGTGGTCATTAGTCCACCTGATAGGTAAGACTAACTCAATGCACAACAAAACAATAGTTTATTTATACTTTTGCAAAGTTTGTAACACATGACACAAGGTTGCCTAGTAGCTAATAGTCACCCTTAACCAGACAGGATATTTATCTCAGGAGTGAGGTAACTTGTTTGCTTTAGGCACTGAGGCCCAGTCCCACCTACACATATTTGATCAATGTCCTAGATTCCTGCAGCTCCCAACAGGGGTGGATTCATGTGCTGTTGGAAGGTGGGGGTCTGGTTGGAACAGGCATCACTGGGGGTGATCTGGAAAGGCATGCCCCCTCATGGCTCCTCCCCTCATTTCTTCTCTTTGGCCACCATGACATAAGGAGTTTTTCTGCATTTGACCCTGTAGAACTGGACCTTCAGAGCCCAAATAAACCCCTCTTCCTTTTAACTGTGGGTGTCAGCTATCATCTCAGCCATGGGAACATGGCTAAGACACCATGTCAGTGAAGGTTGCCTACCATCATCAGCATCACCATTGCCAACCCTCTCCTCACCACCTTTCTCAGTATCCCCATCTTCCACCTCCCCCCCACATTCTCAACATTGCCACGCACCTACTCTGCCTCTTCAACCTCACCATCATCATCTTAAAATCTCTCCTCCTCCTCCTCTTCAGCAGCAGGAGCACCCACTGGGCTCCCATCACTGACTCAACACAACCAGCTAGGAATCCACCTCAATAATAAGACTCAGCATGTTGTGCAAATCTATGTAATGTCTGAGAGTAGACATCATTGGAACTATGAAGAACACAGAGTTATTTTGGTTTTCTGTGTTAGCATAGCGGAAGCTTTCCAGGTATGAGAAAAGGCTCCACTTCTACTCTACAATGAGACTCTACTTATTGTCTCAAAAAGTAAGCCTTTTATTCTGGAAAGTTCCCTGGTAGAATACCATCTCCTCTACCTTCAGACTTCTCACTTTGTTTTTACATGGAATGTACTCAGGTACAAGTTAGACCATCCCAGACCATAACTCTGTCAACCCTGAGCTCTGGAAACAGCAGATTCATAGCTGACAGATCCAAGGCTACCCACCAGCCTTCTCTCTCCAACTCTTAACTGAAACAAGTTTTGCATCCAAAAAAAGGGCAGAAATATATCATCCATAAGTATAGTAATAAGATTTATAAAATGGGAACACAAATAAATATGGGCATAACAACTAAAAGTGATTTTTCAATTATCGAAAAAATAAGAGAAAGAACCTTGTTCTTTCAAACTTAACAAATCCCAAGTGATCATTTCCTTTGCAAAATGTTACTATTGCTCTTATTTGAGCAAAGTAACAAACCCTAGATTGGAAGTCTAGATCACCCAAAGCCTAGATTGGAAGTATTTTAGCATACTCTCTCTGATAAAAATATTTACTCAAAACACCTTGCCTGGATTCTTATTACTTCTTAAATTCCAATGCTTCTTAAACCATGGACAAACTTTGTATTCCAGTGTATGGCTCCAGAATATACACTATTGCCTTTTTCACTGTATAAATTTCACTAATCTCACTTGAAACAGACATGAGGATAGAAGCCAACTTTCCTGAAGGTATCTTGTGCTTGTTAGCAATTTAGATTTGTCTCTGATCAACACAGAACTAGAATATCTGTTTAAATTCTGGAGATAAGAAAATGTAATAAAAATCTTAAGTTTTGAGCAGCAGAGAGTGTAGCAGATCCATAACAATAAGTAAAAGGCTCTGTGTTTACTAAATGGACCATGGTGAACTTAATTCTGAAAGTAAAGGTTCTTCTTTTTCTTTTTTCTTTTTTCTTTTGTCTTGGTACAGAATGAGTCATGCCTGCTTCTAGCATCCTCCCTAGCCTCCTTGGGATGAAGATCTGGGCAGTGGCCCATGCAGTGTCAGGGCCATCAGTGAGGACAGGCATTCACCAGATGTTGAAGCCAAAGGCATCCAACTACACTGGTCATTACAGCTTTCAATCACCTCATTTAGAATTTACAACAAACTGAGCAGAAAGCCATTATTCCACCTTCAGTATAAAGTTTTTCCTCAGGCTACAAGCCAAGTTCAGCAGTGGACTAACGCACCATCTGCTCCAAGTTCACACCACCCTTTTGTAGGCCTTTCTCCAATGAAACAGCTCCCAGGTAGAGTCCAGGAATAGAGAGCGTCACTTGTTGTTACCACTTGGGGACTATCAAAATCCCTAAGGGTTTCTAGTATCTCCTAGAAAAGGACTTAGACTGCAATTAAATGAAATAATAACAAATCATAATATAAGGCATAAAATGAACAAACATTATGAATTAATCATACTTAGACAATTACAACCCATATGGCTTGTTAAACTCAATCTGCTACCTGTAGTGACATCGATTGCATACTACATAGTCAATGCTGCAGCTTTTTTCCCCCCAGGATGTAATTACTTAATTTTGTGAATGAGAAAATCAGATATAAAAGGCAATGTGCTCACCATTTAGTGTCTGCTTACGTTGACCATATCAGATCAAAGGCACACCTGCCATTCACGGCTCAAGAGACTGCCGCATGTCCTTTTGAAGACAGCAGTACTTTGAGAGACAAATGTTCTTGTTCTCCTTCCATCCTGGTCTGTCCTTTCCACCCTCTCTATTTCAAGTTATCTACAGCAAGAAGTTGGAAGAGTGGACAATCTGCACACTTTAACGGGTGAGGGGATGGCGATACAATTCTCCTGTCTCATTTGGCGCTACTGTCAAAGGACACTAGTTTACTGGAGAAAGGAGGCCGTGCAACTTGTCTCATAAAATCAGTGTTGTGACCCTGTGACATTTACCCAGGCTGCTGCTGATCTTCAGCAAATTCTATAATTTACCTGCGTATGTATTTCATTATCCATAAAACAGCTACAACAATATTATCTACCTGTGCAGGACCTGAAAGAATCGAATAAAATAAAGTGTGCTCCATGAAAGGCTTAACACACAGCTAGTTAGTGTTCATGAAACATGAACATCTTTTCTGAAAATACCACTGGGACTTTAATCCTGCAAGCAAAAATTGAAGACAGAAACAAGGAGTTGCTAGAATGTTCTTAACTCTGGAAGGAGGTGGGCTGTCGACCCCCCTATAGTGAAAATGACATGAGAAAGGTTAGAGGATGGCTCTGGCTCAGACCCAGCCTAGAGGTTTGTTGTAGTCCAAAATCACATTGTCACTCAACACTAGAAAAAGCCCAGAGAACTCCACAGTGCATCTGGAGCTCACAGACCTATGCTCAGAGGCTGGGGACAAAGGGCCCACCAAGCTGGACTTCCCTAAGTAACTCTGACAAACCAGTCATAGGAGAAGCTGCCTGTGACTCTCAGAAGGAAGGGTCAAGTGCTTCCTCTCTGTCCCCAAGGTCAGACCTGCCTACCCACTGCCATCGCGCCCCAGCCCAGCAGCCCATTCCCAATATATGCACAACAAGGATGGGACCAGATCTGCCGTGAGATCAGAAGGGGTGGGATGAACTGCGAGCCTCTCTACTGGTGTGACATAGTGAGTCTTCAAGAGTAAGCGTTAATTAAGCAATTTCTATAATGCTCCAGAAAAAGAATCATGTGAAGCCTGTTTTACCATTTATCCTTTTATAATCAGGTACTTGGATAAAAAATATTCCTAGGTTAGCTCTTTGGGCCAACTTCGATTACAGCAATGACCTCGTTGTGTTCTAATTAGTTGTTTACACCTGTTGGGGAGCCCAGAGGATAAATCAAGCCCAAACTAGGGGAGGGGATGCGGGTTAGGATGGAGGGGAATTCCTCTAGGAGCGGGTAGAGCCCGAATATCCTGAATCCTAATGCTCACTGTTCAGAGAGGGCCTGTTTCTCCACAGCCCACCCTTGCAGAATCCCCTGAAGCACAGCTAAGACAACTTAACGTTTGAACATAATTTTGCTAAGAACTTGGAGAGGGTGGAGAGAACAGGATGTGGGAGAGATGACTTCCTGGAGCCTCGGTTTGTACGTTGGCTTCTTCTTTCCAAACCCTGAGTAGGTCCCTTAGCCCTCCGATTCTCATTTGGGGAGGATTAAATGTGAAAAACTTAGCCTGTAGTCTGTACATGCTAGGGACTAAGGTTGTTAGCTTTAGCTGCAAGACTTTGCTTGCTTTCTGTATGGCTTATTCTTCTTATTCGCCTGATCCATGCTGTGCCCGTTGTCATCCGGATTCTTAACATGGCTCCTAGCTCTCCTTTTGATTTTCTTTATTCATCACCTGGACTCTGCTCATGGGAGCAGCCACCAGAACTGCGTACATTGCCTTTTGCTGCTGTACAGAATTACCAAATATTAGTTCCTTGAACACACACAGCTTTTCTATCTTGTAGTTCTGGAGGTTGTGCACTCCAAATGGATCCGCTTGGCCTGAAATGGAGGTGTGAGCAGAGCTGGGCTCCATCCGGAGGTTCTGAGCCCATGTATTGCGTTTTCCTCTCCTGGGTGGATGCTCCCTTCCTCCATCATCAAAGCCAGGGACACAGACAGCCTTCTCCACTTCTCCACTTCACTCTCACCTGCCTCTTCCACTTAAAAGGACCCTTGTGATTCCACTATGGCAACCCCGGTAACCCCGGGGAGTCTCCCCGTTCCGGGGCCAGCTGTTTAGGAGGCTTGTTTTACTTGCAGCCTTAATTCCCCTCTACAAGGGAATACAACACATCCAGGACCAGGAGCGAGGGCTTGAATCTCTCTGGGGGTGACGGTTCTGCTTGGCAGAGTGAGCCACTGAGGCAGAGGCAGCCTTCACGCCCTCTGCCCAAAGCTCTGCGCTCAGTGCTTCCACTTCACCACGGCTGGCCGGCCGGTCAGACCTAACGCTCCTTGCATTCGCTCAGAGCTGCTCCCTGCTGCGGCTGCCTCACTCATTCTGCTCAGCCCCAGGGCTTCCTGAACTTCCCTGTTGAACCCTCCAGGCAAGCAGCCACTTCAGGATGTTTGCACTGGAAAAAGCACATATCACACACACACACACACACACACACACACGGCAAACAAATATGTGGAAATATGCTCAACATCATAAAGTCAAAAAGGAAATAACTTCACTAAAACTATGACCCAATATGGGTGGTCTAAAATGAAAAAGACAGAAACTCAAGCATTGGCAAGGCTGTGAAGCTGTGAGAACCCCCGCAAATTGCTAGGGGAGTAACTTGTTATAATTACTTTTGAACCTTTTAGCAGCATTTAGTACAGCTCAGTATACCTCCCCATGTCACATTTGTTTATTAATCACCATTCTGCATAGACTGAGTGAGAGGCAGGCATTACGTGGTCCACAGCCAGTCCTGCAACATCATTCAGTGGAGATCCACTGTAAGAGTGAGGGAAAGCATCTCGGAGCATCCTTTAGGTAGTCCTGACAGGCCCATCCTGGCTCACCCACCCCTGATGACTAGGATCCTCCTATTACCAGCTGCATTGTCAGCTTTGCCATTGCTGAAAGACAACACTCAACTCTGGAAATTTAAAAAAGAGAGGAGGTTTCTTTGGCTCGTGGTTTCGGGGGATTAAGTACATGGTCAGGGCTCTAAGACACGGACATCACAGCAGAAGAACATTGCAAAGCAAACCCGTTTAGTTTGTGGCCTCAAGGAAGCAGAATGGGAAGGCAGCACTAGGGAAGAAGGGGTGGGGGTCCAGACACAGTACCAAGATCGTCCTCCATGACTTACACAGATACACACCCACAAGTGTGTTCTCTACTTTTCCTCTGGACAACTCCCAAGGCAATCAAGTTGGCGTAATCAAACTTAACCATGCACCAACTTCTGATGTTCTATGATAGATGTCTTAAATAATTTGTCAGGTTTCCTTACCATGTACTTTCTTCCCCTATAAGCCACCAAACCCTGATCTTGCTCAGCTCCCAGAATAGGCCTCCCAGAAGCTCTGTGGCTGGGCGAGTGGGCAAATAAAGGGATGCTCAAGAGAGAGGCCACAGTAGAGGGTTGCCTAAGCTTCATGGGCTCTTGGCCTTTCCTCAAACACTGAAGCGCCCCATAGCCCAGTTCCAGAAGCCTCCAGATGGTGTCTCCCCCATGCTCCTGTTCATGAGCTCCCTGTAACCTAGTGGTGACTGTCATTTTCTCTCCCCCCTACTCTGCCCACCTCTTCTCCAGGCAGGGCTCTTCCCTTTGCAAAGCTCCATGTGCACAACTGATCCACTGCTGCTCCCAAACCCCCTACCCATGAGCCCCTTCTGTCAGATGCCACACCATCCCCCCAGACCCTATCACCATCAACGACAACCTGTGGGGTCCCAAGCCAAACCAGCACCACAGCCTCTGTACTTCTCCAAGCAATGAAGTCATTCCTCGCTCCTACAAGAGTCAGGTGCCACACCCTTTGTGCAGTACTTTGTCACCTCCCCCCATGCAATATCTGCCTGTGCCACCCAGCTACAGGTTTGGTCATGAGCCTGTGCCACCATCCCCATCCCTAACCCTCTAGCTCAGTGTCATACAACCAAAGCCCTGGTATCGTTAAGTTACAGTTAAGGGTGTCAATCACTTAATCAGCTAATCTTGGGCACAATGCTAGGAGACTCATATTATTGTCTCCATTTGACAGATGGGGAAACTAAAGCCTGGAGAAGATGAAAGAGATTGGGTGAAGTTGTACAGCCAGGAAATGCTACTGGCTTGTGTTTAGTTCTGGGCCTGGCACTTCCTGGCTGTACAACTTCATCCAAGCTCTTTCATCTTCTCCAGACTTTGGTTTCCTCATCTATCACAGTCAGCAACAACTGTGGAAGTGGAAGAGAAGACAATACTGGCTCAGGGTCAACTTGACTATTAGGCTCTGTTCTAAGCAGGTGAGAGCTAATGTGCCGTTTAGACCTCAAAATAACTGAGAATGGTTACAGTCTTTTCTACCGAAATAAAGAATTTGGTGCTTGCTTCGGCAGCACATATACTAAAATTGGAATGATCCAGAGATTTGCATGGCTCCTGCGCAAGGATGACACATGAATTCGTGAAGCGTTCCATATCTTTGTATAAAAAGTGAAGCCATATTAATATGCTGAGCTGTAAAAGGCTCAAGTCAACAACTTCTGACATTGCCCATCTTATGGAAAACCTATTACTATTATGGATTACTGGACTATATTGGAATATTTTGCTGAATTCATGCATCTACAATATTTACATGACAATGGAATGCCTTTCTCTGACAAAACTAACCAAAAAAGGGGGATACAAATGAACAACCATTTTGTGTCTGTATACTCAAAATAGTTAGGATAGATATACAGCTCCATTCTCTTAATTCAATGAATAGAGAGGTTTGTTCTAATAGTGTTGGTGGACAGGATATCATGTCTGCATCTTGTACAATGAAAAACCAATAAGACAACAATATGTAATGTATTGATTATTGAAACTGTGCTAGCAATCAGTTCTGAAACTCTCTCATTGCTATTTGTTTCTCAATAAAATAATTTTAAAAAATTTTGAAGTTGAGAAAAGAAAAAGGTGTTGCCCAAGATCATGTAGCTCTTAAGCAGTGAAGTCAGATTTCAAACTCAAGCACTGTGGCTGTGGACCTCAGAACGGTCACCTCTGGCCCACATAGCCCCTGCCTCTGGAAGTCCACAGGGGTGGCCACAGAAGCAGTGGCAGAGCACCAGCAGTGCCTGAATACTTCCGATTCCCAACTGTGGCCACAGCTTAGTTTGGAAGTTCTACAACACCAGGAAATATTCTATATTAAAACAACAAAGTAATAGTGTTCTCTGTGTTGCCATGGAGATTATAGCCTTTAAGTG
Source organism: Tympanoctomys barrerae (assembly GCA_002564285.1). NCBI lineage: Eukaryota > Metazoa > Chordata > Mammalia > Rodentia > Octodontidae > Tympanoctomys > Tympanoctomys barrerae. The sequence goes on from NDGN011436695.1 coordinate 14,660, forward strand.
CCCTTCAAAGCCTCTACGGTCACTAAAATGTCTTATTTTTCTGCAGTTAAGAAAGTAACAACACTACAACGAAAAGTACAGTACAGCTACCAAAAATTTGCAAAAGGTGAGAAAGGATCCCACTTGTCTTTCATTGGCATTCTGCCCGGATTCCACAGAACATAACTTCTGCTGTGGCTGCTCCAAAGGGAGAGGCGTCTTTCCAGACTCAATATGTGCCCTTTATTGCCAGTTCCCAGGAAGGAGAGAGATCTGCTTCCTGTTCACAACTCTACACTCAGGAAGAGGCTATAAAGCATGTCTCTACCTTCTGAGAATACGATAGGGAGGAGCCGGTCGTGTGATAACCAGCCAACGTGTTCCATTCAAATACTAATCCTTGCAACTAGACATGTTTGAAGTTTGATACAATGTCACTGATAGAACATTGAGTTTTCAAATAAATTTGATAAGAACCCACACCTGTCACCTGCTAAGAAAGCAATAGTCAACAAAGCACATGGAGATAGATAACTTCCTGGCAAATAGCCCAGAACCAGAAAGATTCTTGTCCAGTGGATGATTTCCCATGAAACCTCAATTCTTAGAATCATCTAAGCTGTCAAATCACTTCTATATGGCAAAATACAGCAAGCATTTGTAAAAGCATACTCCAAACTCTCACTGCTTTAAAGGTGCCAACGGAAGTAAATAACTAGAAAATACTACATTATTGCCTAACATAGATACTACAAGCAGTGGTAAAGAAGTGTCCTAATTTAAATCCTCTTTCAAAATAAAACATTCAAAATAACGGAATGTCATGTAGCACATTGCTTGAAGAATCTCTTCTTCAAGCACCCCGGAATCCAAAAAATAAGGCTCTCCATTTCCACACTACACCATCCCCTCACGCCTGCTGTGCCTCCAGTTTAATTGTCTCCCCAAAGCCTTACACAGTCATAAGTGGCTTCTGGAGTTTGTGATTCTTTTTTTTTTTTGTGGAACCAGGGATTAAACTCAGGCCCTTGTGCTTGCCAGGCAAGTGCTTA
>NDGN011436710.1:0-13899 GCA_002564285.1 Tympanoctomys barrerae
TGCTTTGATGGTGTTTTCTTTCTTGCGCATGAATAATGATAACACTGATATTGCAGAGTATTGCACCTCTTTGTTTAAAGGAATCTACCTTTGAGCTCAGAATCTTCTATGTAAAAAAAGATTAATGGTCCCTGGAAGCAAACCATGAGGGTTTGATTCTGAGATTTACCTTGTGCTAAAGTATGAGATCTTGGGCAAGCTATGTGTTATGGTTTGTGTCTAGTTGTCCTCATGTAAGTTATGGGGCAGGTGCAGCTGGAAGATCAAGGAGTGGGGCCAGAGAGGCGTGAACCATTAAACTGGCTAGCCTGATCTTAGAGATGTGGAGAGGGTCATCCTGGACACCGAAGCACCCCAGGCTCTCCTCCAATGTCTTCAAACCTCCAGTAACTGTGAGCTAAATAAACCTTTCTTTTCCTCATTTTGAGTGTCGGGTATTTGTCCCAGCAATGAAAGAAGAGTAACTAAGACCTTATAGTAAAGTATGTGATCTTCGGCAAGCTCTGTAATCCTATATGCCCCTATTTTCCTTATCTGTAATGTAGGAAAAATAGTTGTGTGGAGGACCACCTGAGCAGCTCTCCTTGAAAGAAGAGTGATCTTGTCTCCATTTTGGCTGAGCCTGACCCTATTTCCTTGCATTGGTATGTACAGAACTGGCTAGGACTTCTCTTTATCCTTTCAATTGGCCTTAAGCAATGCATATTGGTTTATGGGAGGTGCTCGAGTCTTTGAAGATGGCATGCATGTTTCCCTGATAACCCACATCTGCTGCTCTTTAATATGAACTGGGTACAGACAGGACAAAGAGCCAGTGCTCCACACTGTCCACTGGGATTGAGCCTTAAGGCAGAGGCTATGACTTCCTGGGGCTTGAAAGGTTACACATCAGAGCTCATCAGAGCTGAGGCACCAGACCCCAAAACACTGGATACTATCTCAGTAGTATAATGCAAATTACTTTTTCTGCATGCCCTTTTCTCTGCATATCACAGAGGTAAATGCAGCCCACCTACCTAGCTCAGCTCACAGTACTCATCCACTTCCCAAAATTCTCAGTCTTTCATCCTCAAGCCACTTCTCCACGACTGAATACAATGTGGGTGTGGTCCTGGGTTGGCCTCTTTGTTCCAGAAAGCCATCTTCGTGGCTGGACTTAGTGTCCCTTGGCTCCCCATAACTATAAATATGCTTTAGTGTCTTTATTTTTGCTGTGGGTGTGGTAGGTTGGAATTAACTTGGTGGGACTCCAATGACGTATTTTTGGGATTACAAATATAGACTTCTTGGATCAAGCTGAGGATCAGGAGGGGCTTCCTACATAGTTGTAAAACTAACACACAAAACTTGGCACATTGTAAATCCACAATAAATGTTAGCTTTTCAAGCCAGGTTCCTCAGCCTACAAGGCCAGGACCAAACTCTGGATTAGCGAGGTAAATCATATTCCATCAAGGATTGTGGACCCACAGGTCCTCTGCTTTGTGGGTCACTTTGATCTCTGAAATGTTACTAATAGTTTCTGTCACTTACATTACCAATCATTTATATTTTCATAACCCTAAGAAGTGAATACTACCATTATTCCCATTTTAGGGGAAGAAACTGAGTCATAGAGAGGTTAAGTCACTTGCCCAAATGAGTAAAGGATGGCCCTAATTCTGAGTACCATCTTTAATTATTAATTATTTATGTATTTGGTAGAGGGTCTCACTACGCAGCTCCAATTTCTAACGATCTTCCTGTTTTCAGCCTCCCCAGCGCTGGGTTTACAGAGGTATGTGGACGGGGCCTGCAGGCGTTTAAACCAGTGAGCTATCTCACCAGCCTCATCTTTACTTATTTTTAATTCACTTGTTAAACTTATTAAATATAACAATCATTTTTTGCAGTGAACGAGGACTCCAAATTTTTCCCCCTCTTTTCTGTAACAATGTTGTACAAATGTGGTTCCTACTTTTTTTTTTGTATTTTAGGGAAGGGTTTACAGGTGTGACTCATAGTGATCCACTTGTTTACAGCCTCTCAAGAGCTGGGATTACAGGTGCAGCGGCCACCGTGCCTCTCAATTGCGCCTCTCAATTGCGTCTCAGTGGGCCCCGGGGGCGGGGCCAACAAGGCAGGCCAGGGATAGAACACCTGGTCCCTGCCCCTGCTTGCAGGTGCTTTAATCCACTGAGCTATTTGGCCGACCCTCTACTATTTATTTATTTTTAAAATTTATTTATTTGGTACAGGGCCTCTGCTACGCAGCTTGGACTGGTAGTGATCCTCCTGTCTCAGCTTCCCCAGCGCTAGGATTACAGGCATTGCCACCAAGCCCGGTTTCTGTGGCTAGCATGATGCGCCCATAGCTCCAGCACCAGCACGGCACGTGATACCAGGGGTCGAACTTATGTCCTTGTTCTTGCCAGGCAGGCGCTTAGACCACTGAGCTATCTCCCCAGCCCGAGGTTTTTTTCGAATTTTGGGTCCATGTGTAATTAAGTGCACCATGTAGCCCAACATGGTGGGCTGCCTTGTTACTTGTAAATAATAAACCGAAACACAAGGTTGTTCACCAGCTGTTAGGCAGTACTCAGCACAGGCCTGCGATTGTGCGTTTCGCGTCTCAACTCTTAGGTCTGGTCCATCCATTCTCGTTTCAAAAGCCTGGAAGACGGGAACCACAAATTTATGAAGACAATTCACAAGGTTATTAATGGCTGTGAGATTGAGAAACATACATTTATTAAGCCCCTAGGCGTTGGTATGGCACCCGGGTAACATCTAAGGCAGTAAAATTAACCATGCCAAGCACGGCCTTTGAGTTTAAAAGAATCTTTGAGAAATGCTTACCCCACCCAATGATGACAGCAGCCCACTCAAAGACAAAGAAATCAATTTTTACGTTTTCAGCTCGTCCTTCAACTTCTGAAAACCGCAATCGTCTGTTTTGTGTACTTTTTAACACTTATCAGCTGCAGGTCGAACCACACCCGCCGGCGGACTCCTAACTCGGCCTCAGACGCACACCTCTCCGGGGAGCGCCCGGGTTGGCTGGCATCTGCGCACGCGCGGAAGCTCAGCCAATCCCGGGCGCCGCCTCTCTCGCCCTAACAACGGGCCGCGCGCGAGAGGCCGGGTGCGCAGGCGCGGCCGAGCGCGCGGGGGCGGCGGGGTGGCGGTGGCGGTAGAGGCGGCGGTGGCGGTAGAGGCGGCGGCTGTGGTGGCGACGGCGGCGTGGGTTACGCGGGGAGAGCGCATGGGCAGACAAACAGTACGTCCGTTTGTCCGGACGGGAGGGGTGGGTGGGCGCCATCTTCCTCTGGGCTGGCTGGGGGCTCCGCCTGCGCTGCGGCGAGTGGCGCCCCGGCCCCGGCCCGGTGTCCGACTCGGCGGCCGCGGTGTGTGTTCCCAGCCGAGGGCGCAGCGGCTCCCCTCGGGGCGTCGGGGGCGGGAGGGGCTGGCGGCCGGGCGGAAGGACGGGGAAAGGCGGGGCCGGGGCCGCGCAGCCTCCGCCGTCGCCGTCGCCGTTAGGGCGCCCTGTTTCCCTGCTAAACACCGACTCTCCCTCTTCCGTCAGCCTCCATGTGGTGGTGTGTGTGCGCTTCCCCGGGATCTTGACAGTGAAGAGCCCGAAGGATTCCCTAGGTATTGTTTTTCTTTGCTATGTCATCGTAGTCAGTGGCGGCAGGAGGCCGGATCCGCAGGCTTCCGAGGGGCCAAGTGGATGCAGCCGGGTCCGGGGCCAGCGGACGCTGTGGCGAGTTAGGGTGCGGCGTTTGCCCTTGGGACGGCGTGACAGAGAGGCAGGAGGTTGGGCGGTTCTGGTTAATGTGAAGGCTGATTTTGGCCGAAGGTCTGGCGACAGCATCGGATCCCACGTAGCAACTTCGGCCTGGCGCAAGAGAAAGAAGCTCTGACCCCAGGGCGTGTGTGGACAAAGGCTTTGGGCTCTAGAATCGATCGATGCCTTCGGATGATTCCCGTTTGACGATGATGGATGTCAAAGGAAATCCTGTGCCTGTGCCGTGTGGATTCGTCTGCATATTGCCTTTGGTTTTTGTTTGAGCCAGCTACGTTATAAAAGGCAAATCACAATAATTTTGGACTGGGGTAGGTTATTTTTTGCAGGGGAAGTTCACGCTTAGAATCTGAACACGCTGCATCCTAACTTTGGGTTTCAAGACAGAGTCGCAGTTTCTAGGAAGTAACTTTTTACCTGCTGATTATTAAAGCCAAAACCCGAATCTGAGATACCTTAAATTCAGTCTCTCCCGTTTTCCTCTCACTCTTGATTAGAAGATGGATATTTCGTATTGTTGAGTTAAAAGGGTGATTACGTGGGTGATCACTGGATAAAGACAGCAAAGTTATTTTAAACGCGCACACCCTTAACAGTTTTTACGGATCCACTTCCTTTTTTCATAGTTCTGACAGATCACTGTCCTTAAACCTCCACGTCGTGGAAAAAAAAAACATAATTCGAAAAATTTTCAGGGTAGGGATTTGCTTTTGTGTTGTGTGTTTCGTTTCTTGTGCAAATGTACTGTGTTAGTGAAATTTCTGGATAATTTGAGGAAACAACATATTGGAACTATAAAAGTACCTACGTATTTTGAAAGCTAAAGCTATTGTGAATGTGTGATTGTGGAGTGTAAGTGATACTTAGGTTAAAGAAGTTAGTGCATTCGTTATATTTACCTTTTAAATATCTTAAATTGAAAATCATGAGGTTTGTACTCATGAAACTTAAAAGATAGTTTTAGTTAAGGTACTTAGTGTTCAGATGTTTCTAGAATTTTTTTATATTTGGCATAATTAACCTTGAAATGTATCTTAATTTTGCTTTGCCTATAAATGATCTTACAATCTCAAGGTAAATACCTTTTAAATTAAAAAAATAAGCTTAGAACAGACAAAATGACAAGTCTGAATGTTGCTAAAATATTTAGCATAGGACTTGTGGAATTTTAAGGTGCGCAGGTGCACAAGTATTCCAGAGACCAATTATGGTTTTTGTTGGAAGTGTTAGGTGTGGATATTGATTTGTGAAAAAATTAGGCTTAATTTTTTTTTTCTGGTAGTGTGCAAATGTTTTTTGGATGTTGCCTGTGCAAAGTAATTTCCTGATACTTGCTATTTTGGCTTTTCGCTAGAGTACCATGTGTTTGCACATTCAAACCATACTAATTATTATTTTGGCAGGTCTTATTTGGTAAGACTTTCTTATATATTGTTAGTTTTGTTATCCATGATGGTGTTTAGGTGAAAATTTCTTCAAAGAAAATACTAAATTGAGTAATTAATATTGGTAATCTCAGTATTCCATATTGATGAATTTCAACTACATTTTTACTTCTTTTATGTTATTATTTGAGTTTTTCCCGTTGAATGCAACATAGTTGGTTGAAGTGGAATAGACTTTTGGCACTATGTCTTGGCATTATAAGTCTTTATCTCAACATTCTGTGTTTTACTTGAGGTGAATTACTGTTGTAAGAGTATCAGATAAATAATGGTATTGAGATTTGATGTTGGGGTATTGTAGTACTTGGTTTAGGTGTACGGGCGTCATGACATTTGCTTCTGATTTGAGAATATTGAGTTAAAAATTAAATCCAAATGGTAGCCATTGGCTTGAGTTTATTGATTTAAAAATTTGAATTTTTATATAGTGGAATGTTGCATTTCGATGTTTTTATTCATCATGCCATTTTCAGTGGTTGCTTTTTTGGTTTGACATGGCTTTATATTTTGAAAGGGAGGAAACTGGCAAGAGAGTTGGATGTAAGTATGAAGTAGCTGTATGGATTTTCATGGAGGGAAGTAAAGGAAGGTCTTTAAATGTGTGGTGTTTTTAAATCAACAGTTGCGGAACTGGTTTTTGGAACATTTCTTTAAGTGGATGTAAAACTTATATACATATGCAAGATGCATAGACCTTAAGAGAAGCCAGTGAGCTTTGATAAATGTATATATCCATTTATGCACACGACCACTACACTTAAGAGTACGTTTCTGCTATGTCTTTCTTCATGCTGTTTTCAATAAATCAGTAGTATCATTTCAGCACTTTAAAAAAATTTTAATACTTTGTAGATGTCCTCTTGGAATTTATACTTCCTTTTTGTAGAATAATTTCCCCCGGATCAAAGAAGACTATTTTGTAATGCCCATAATTGTGGATCTTACATTGCTTCATTTTTGATAGGTAATTCTGAAATGAATATCCTAATCGAGTATTGAGATAATTTCAGGGTTCAAAGATTAATTATATTTCATTTTCTTTCCACAGTTAAGTTGCTTTTACAGAATTAACAGGTCTCCAAGAAATAAAAAGAAAAGGTAAGACATTCAGAGCTTAAGGCTTTTCACAGAGGCTTGACAAAAATCATATGGATTAGAATATCCTGGTACTCATGGCATTTGTCCTTTATGTCTAGCCAGTGATGCAGTAGTAGTAGGCAACTTATAATATCATGAGCAGAAATTATGTAATGACTATAGATGGCTTTTCTAAATTTGTAAATTTTATTGTGGTTGGTAAAAGACTTTAATCTCACATGTTAGTAGGATATATGTTTTAAATGAGTCTCAAAGTAGTTTGGTCTTGTTGTGAAGCAGCATTTGGCAGACTTAAAAGGAAGATTTGATATTTTTGATGTTTCTTATTGGATGGGTGATATGAAATGTTTTTCAAGGTAGTTGGTTTATTTGTTTAGATAGGAGAAAGCTTATTCTTTGTTTTCTTTAAGACTCAGATAAGATCATTACTTTTGTGAACTTGTATCTTGTTTTCATTTTTAAATGCTGAAGGAAGCAGGAACCCAGATAATTATTAAGCTTAGTTTGGGCTAAGGTGCTTCAAAAATAAGACTTGCTATTATGTGTACCTTTTTGTCTGCAGGTCATTATTGCTGTGGTTTGAGCTCAGCATGGCTGTAGTCATCCGTTTACTGGGGCTTCCTTTTATTGCGGGGCCTGTGGATATTCGTCACTTCTTCACGGGATTGACTATTCCTGATGGAGGAGTGCATATAATTGGAGGGGCTATTGGGGAGGCTTTTATTATTTTTGCAACAGATGAAGATGCAAGACGTGCCATAAGTCGCTCAGGAGGGTTTATCAAGGATTCATCTGTAGAGCTCTTTCTTAGTAGCAAGGCAGAAATGCAGAAGACTATAGAAATGAAAAGAACTGATCGCATAGGAAGAGGGCGACCTGGATCTGGGGCATCAGGGGTTGGCAGCTTATCTAATTATATCGAGACCATGAAAGAAGATGAAAGTAATTCTGGATATGGCTCTTCAATTAACCAAAATGCTGGGTTTCATACGAATGGTACAGGACTTGATGAATTAAGGCCAAGAAAGACAAGGCCATCGAAGGCTGAGAATCCTTACTTATTTCTGCGAGGTTTGCCTTACTTAGTAAATGAAGATGATGTACGTGTCTTTTTTTCTGGTTTGTGTGTGGATGGAGTAATTTTCTTAAAACATCATGATGGCCGAAATAATGGTGATGCCATAGTAAAATTTGCTTCATGTATTGATGCTTCAGGAGGTCTTAAATGCCATAGAAGTTTTATGGGTTCAAGATTTATAGAAGTAATGCAGGGCTCAGAGCAACAGTGGATTGAGTTTGGTGGAGACGGAGTTAAAAAAGGTGAAATTCCTATGAGAGCTGAAGGACATTCTCCTTCAAGAGGAGTTAATGATAGACATTTTCGAAAACGGTCTCATTCAAAATCTCCCAGAAGAACACGTTCTCGTTCCCCTGTTGGATTTTATGTTCACTTAAAAAATCTGTCCCTAAATGTTAGTAAAAGAGATTTAAGAAATTTCTTTAGAGATATTGATCTGGCTAATGAACAGATTAGATTTTTATATAAAGATGAAAAAAGAACAAGATATGCCTTTGTGACTTTCAAGACTCTGAAAGACTATAATACTGCTCTGGGTTTTCATAAGACTATTTTACAACACCGTCCAGTTCATATTGATCCAGTTTCTAAAAAACAAATGCTGAAGTTCATTGAATGTTATGAAAAGAAGAGACTGGGGTCAACAGAGAAGGAGCGATCTGGACATATTTCACAAAAATATTCCCAAGAAGGCTACTCGGGCCAGAAGCTTTGCATATATATAAGAAATTTTCCCTTTGATGTTACAAAAGTTGAAGTGCAAAAATTCTTTGCAGACTTTTGTCTTGCTGAGGATGACATTTACCTGCTTTATGACGACAAAGGAGTTGGTCTGGGAGAAGCATTGGTGAAATTTAAATCAGAAGAACAGGCCATGAAAGCTGAACGTTTAAACCGACGAAGATTCTTAGGGACAGAGGTATTACTAAGACTTATATCCGAGGCACAGATGCAGGAATTTGGTGTACATTTCCCCTTGCTGTCTACTGAGAAAATGCAAGCCCGTTCTCAGTCACATGATAGAGAAGACCATTCCCATTTATTTGACTCAAAAGACCTATCAGCTTACTCAGTTGACCCTTCTGAAGATCTTAGATACCAGCTAGAGGATTTGAGGCCACAGGGTAACTTCAGGCATCCCCAGGGATATATACGACAGCCTGATAGACACCCTCCAGAAGACTTCAGGCAGTCACCAGACGACTTTAGGTTCCCTCCGGAGGACTTCAGGCGATCCCCAGAGAACTTCAGGCACCCTCGGGAGAAGCACTTCAGACGGCCTCCTGAGGAAGACTTCAGGCGCCCACGGGAGGATGACTGGAGACGGCCTCCTGAAGACTGGAGGTGGCCACTGGAGGAGGATTTCAGACAGCCCCCTGAAGAGGACTTCAGGAGGTCCCTTGAGGGTGATTTCAGGCGGCCCCCAGAGGAGGAGTTCAGGCGCCCTTGGAAGGAGGACTTCAGGTGCCCTCCAGATGATGATTTCAGGCACCCCAGGGAGGAGGACTTCAGGAAGCCCCCTCAGGAGGATTTCAGGCATTCCCCTGAAGAAGACTTCAGGCGATCACCCATGGAGCATTTAAAACGGCCACCCCAGGAGCACTTCCGGCGACCACCTTCGGAACATTTCAGGAGACCACCTCCTGAGTATTTCAGGCAGCCACCCCCGGAGCACTTTCGAAGACCACCACAGGAGCACTTCCGGCGGCCACCCCAGGAGCACTTCCGAAGACAACCCCAGGAGCACTTCAGGCGTTCCCGGGAGGATGATTTCAGGAATATGCCCGATGATGACTTCAGGGGCCCTCTGGATGAAGACTTTAGGCACCCTCCTGATGAGGACTTCAGGAATACCCAGGAAGACTTTAGATGCCCTTCTGATGAGGACTTCAGGCAGCTCCCTGAAGAAGACCTCAGAGAAGTTCCAGAGGAGGACCTTAGACTTGCTGACAATTTCCGACCTGGTGAGGATTTTAGGAGTCCACCTGAGGATTTTAGAAGTCATCGCCCTTTTGTGAATTTTGGTCGCCCAGAAGGTGGCAAGTTTGATTTTGGAAAGCGTAATATGGGAGGTTTTCCTGAAGGTAGATTTATGCCTGATCCCAAATTAAATTGTGGTTCAGGTAGAGTAACTCCTGTTAAGATAATGAATCTTCCATTTAAAGCAAATGTAAATGAAATTTTAGACTTCTTCCATGGTTACAGAATCATACCTGATTCAGTTTCAATACAATATAATGAGCAAGGTTTACCAACAGGGGAAGCCATTGTTGCTATGATCAACTATAATGAAGCTATGGCCGCTATTAAAGATCTTAATGATAGGCCAGTTGGTCCCCGGAAGGTTAAGCTCATTTTGCTTTAGAAAGCATTTCTGAGTTGTTACTATTCCACAGTATTGATGCAGTAAAATGCATTTTTAGAAAAGTGTTATTTTTAAACATTTTGATTTTGACCTGTGAATAGAAAAACTGTAAATAGAATGTGAATTTGGTTCTCTTGCTTGCAAATTGCCTTTCACTTTTTTCCCCCTAATTTAAAATTACATATGCTGTATTTTTATTTGTTAGGGTAGCAGGAACTAATTCGAGTTCCTTAATTTTTGTTGCTGTTATGCATAAACCTCCAAGACTTTGAGTTGTATTTGGGGAAGATATATTTTATATTCACTTTTCTTTCTGTAGTCAATGCCTTTTGCTCAGACTGTATAAGGAAATGGTCAGTGGCTGATTGTCCAGGTTTGGCATTTTATCACTACCTGCCTGCAGAATTGATGCCCCCTTGTCTGAGATGTTGCTGTGTTAAATCTCCTGTTAATTATAGTCAAAATGGACAGACTGTGAACTTTGAAATTTACTTATGTAAAAAGCTTAGGAAATTTAGTTTACATGTTCATAACTGCGAAATTTTATAAAAATAAAAAATTGCAACCGAATAGACTAATTAACTTGTATTTGTATGAAAATGGCAGCTGGGTGTAAAGTTTTTCAGCAGTACATTAAATTAAACTTATGATGGAAGGACTATTATGTAATAGTAATGTATAGTTGTATGGGTTCTTTAACATTTTAGTAACTGGGTAGGATTAATACAAAATACTCAAAGCCTTACTGCTTTGAGTGCAATTATAGGTGAAGGGAAACTCAGGCTTATGCTGGGAAGAATTTGACAAAATGGATACAGTTTGTTTTTATAAGAGGGATTTACTGATGAGTCCTATAACTTGTATGTTTAGTATTAGGTTCTTATGATATTTTAACATCAAAACTTTTATTCAGATATGAAGTATATGACCTGTGTGGCTGAATTTTTACTCATTAGTGACATCCAATACTTAATGTAGATATTCTGCAAATACTGGAAACTACTCATAATCATATAAAACTTTGCTCATATTTATGAGACATTATGTGCTAGTCACTGTAAGTGCTTTGTATGCATGATCTCAGTATATACTAATAGTAAAGGACAAACTTCTGTTTCACAAATGAGCTAATGTTAAATTTAGAGAAGTAAAACCACTTGCCTGAAATCTTAGTTAAGTTGTAGAGGCAATTTCAACTCGAACATTCCATTTACTGTTGTTCATGCTGTTAATACTTTTGCTGCCTGTTATTTTCATGAATGTTTTCTTCATTCTCACTTGATCATTTAAAAAAGATAAAACTAGGGTGCTCAAACATTGTTAAAAGAAAAGGTATCTTAGTTATGCATACTCAAGGTTTCTCTTAGGATACATTATACATTGGCTTCTAATTCAAAGTTGTTCATTTTATCCACCATGGTTTGACTTGGACCTTCTATAGTTTGTATAGAACATACTCTTTTCCTTGAGTCTTTGATCCAGAGATGTCCCACATTGAGTAAGCATAAAATGGATTTTTTTTTTTTTTCTGTTTTTGAGAATGGGGGTCTTGCTAATTTGTTCAGGCTGGGCTCAAATATGTGATCATTCTTTCTTAGCCTCCCAGAGTGCTGGGGTTACAGGTTTGCACTGCCATGTTTGGCTTAAAATTTAATTTGTATTTGGTAATTTAGTCATTTAATAGGATATTGTTTAATATTTTTTTTTAGTAGTAAGTGTAAATATCTTAATTTTTGAGTGATTTAAAGAAATCTAAGAGAAGCCTACTTAATTTTTTGATAGCCAGAGTCTGGCTTACTTAGTAGAATGAGTAAAATGGTATATTTGGTTCTAAAAAGCACCTCCATATGGCTCTTTAAAATAGTAAACTTGAAGAGGGAGAATGACAAGCTCTGCTCTATCTGAACGAAGCACAATGAACAGAAGAAGGAAACTTTTTTTTTTTTTGGTGGTACTAGGGATTGAACTCAGGCCCTTGTGCTTAACAGGCAAGTGCGTATTCTACTGAGGCATCTTCCTGGCTCAAAATATTTTTTTAACTTTCACTTTACTCAAGGTAGAAAAATCTGAAGAAGTAGAGTAAGGGAGAAACTGGCTTTGCAGATTTTTGGGCTAAATAAAAATAAAAGTGAAATAGAAACAAAAGTGCACCCTAGCCTGGAGGCTGCAGAGCAGGCTCAGGAGAGGTGGTAAGTTCGCAAGAAGTGGTATCTGTAATTGCTCTATATAGATGGTTTGCTTGATTGAACTTTGTGATATGGATGGAAGACTCAAGAAATACTTATCAGATATAGTTCATCGTAATAAAGATAAGATGAAGCTTAAAGTAATACATAATTTAAAGTGGGTGCTTGCTTCTCAGACTGGGTTCAGACGGTGTAGAATAAGAGGGCATCTACGGTAAACATGCTCTGTTTTGATTTTAAAATTAAATGGCAGAAATACTTTATTCCAAAATATATTGTGCTTAATACTTTTTATTTCATTTCAGCTAGCGTCTGCTGGTTGGAGGCCATTTTTGTGTATTTCTTTTCAACAGCTCCTTTAGTGATACTGAAGCTGGCCATGGTGGGAGTGTGTACACACTGTGTAAATTGTTAAATGCAGGGAGTAGGGCATGCCCTTTCTGTGATCAACTTAGAATCAGTTTATGAGCATATACAATTTTAAACACATAAAAGAGGAAGTGTATTAAATCCTCATGTGCTTGTGTTTAGCTGAAATGATTGTTAAACTCCTAAGTTTTTCTTTTACCTGCAGATATAGAAATATATTGGTCTTTAGCTTATGCCCAGTGACATTTTGTCATAAAGTCAAACATTTCTGTCTAGAATGTACTTGAAAAACATTAGCTAGTATATAGAAAATAAACTTAATCCCATAATCAGGAGATAACAGGAGGTAAAAAACAGGAATGAATCTTACCAGTTTTTAAAGAACATTAAAAGCAGTATTTTACTTGTTACCTATTAAAGCAATAACCCTGTTGCCTCTGTCTTTGCCTTAAATGTATATTGAGTTTTAATAGATATCACATTTACCACTTAATGTTGATTATCCTAATTTATTTTATTCCTATTTTGGAGATGAGATGGAGATCTGTAGGCTAAGTAACCTGTTGGGTTAGTTTCCTATTTTTTTTCATCAGGGAAACTACGATTAGTTTTAATGTTTTAAAATGTGATAGTGTCTTATATGGTTACGTAAGCATCTATGTAATAATTTTAACTTGACTGTCCTTCCTGGGCTACGAAGTGTAAAATATTTACCATCTGGCAACTAAAGTCTGTTCTACATAGTGAAAATTTTACATTGATGAAAATAATTCTTATTGATAGTGTTCCTTTTTTACCATAGGATATTTCTTTGAAGTGGGAAAAACATGTTTTTCATTGCAGAATTACCTATTGATTGTTTTAGGTACTGTTTTAACTTTACAGATGAGGCAACTGCTGCTTACATTAAATATAGTAAGCCACAAGAAAGATACTGTAACCCAATTTGTTTTATTCCTTTGAACTTCAACACAAGATCTAAATACTGAGAAAGTAAAAACCAATTTCTTAAAAGTGGTAGCTTATTTATTTTAAAGTATTGAATATTTATAAGCTGTCAACACTCTTCTCAGGAAGCAGTACTCCATTAAAAACAACTATCAGTGGAAGTAAAAAATACTTTCTAGGAAGTCTTTATTTTTATGTAATGAATACAGTAATTGCTTTTTCCAATTATCCCAGATGACTATAAATTTCACTTTTTCTGTATCTGACTGGAATCCATGAACTTACAGAAATATTAATTCCTCACCAAAAGAATCAAAAGCACCAGATACAATAAAAGGTTTGATTAAATTGTGTTATGTTATTAGGAGTATGAGTGACTGTGTGCTCTTTTATTATCTAGATAGGTTGGTCAGATTTTTAGTTTTTAATAATAATCTTTCCCATAATGAGGCACCATCCCAATACATTACTAGCTTTGTAATTTACAGCACCATATATAATGACTTACTGTGCTGGCAGTTTTGTTTTAAAACAAGTATCAAGTTGAGTGTGGCTCTTAGGCTTTAAGTATATTTATAATGCTTTATTTCCTTTATTTGAATATACTCTTGTTGAAAGGTAAT
>NDGN011436733.1:0-10446 GCA_002564285.1 Tympanoctomys barrerae
ATTTCATTTGTTGATTTTTTTTTTTATAGTTCATAATGTCTTTCCCTAAACTAATGTCTTTAAGAGTTTTACCTATCCTTTTTGGATGTTTGTTATATTTCACTGTCATGCCAAACTATTCTCTGATGAAGAAAGCATGGTTCTTTATCCAAGAGTGGAAACCTCCAAATAATTACCATAAAGCTTCTACAATTTATAGGAGAATTAAGTAGGATGGCCCACAGATATTAAAATGGAATCCACACTGTTAGAATTATAACTGTTTGAAGTGGCCCAGATTAAAAGAAAAGCCCAAACCACCATTAGAAACATGAAATATGATATGGGCCAAAATGAGTTCTTAAAGCTTTGTCCCAGCTCTCAGTATGAATAGTGAGGCTTGAGCTTCAGTTCAGTCCAGATAGTAGAAGTTGACTGTGAAAATTTTCATTGTATTTTTGTATAGAATATGTACATTCTAGAAGGTTCCTTTAGTGTTAAGTTGTACTTTTTCTCATTAATTTGAGGGTGTGTGCATTCCACAAAATCATTGATGAGAATGGGCCAGGTTCCTTCTTCTTCATAATTAGACTTGTCATCTGCAACCATTATACTCAGTCTAAAGGATTCCAAGGTTCTTTTGCTATTGATCATGTGTGATGTTCCAGAAAATTTTTATTCTGTAAGTCTAAGAATCTAAATCTTCCATTAAGCATTCAAGTTCCAATAGGAAATGGCCATTTCTAGATCCAATCCTCTTTGTGCTAGATTCTTTGCAAAATTAAAATTTAAATTAAACTAGTAAAATCGTTAAATCATCCAGGTTCTTTAGTTCTTGTTTCATCTTGGGTATTTGAGCCTTTAGCTTCTCTATGCTGTCACTTCCTAATTCTTTCATCCATGAACTCCTGCTTGGAGAACTCCTCTAGTGTGACTTCTCTGGACTTCCGTGCACTGGACAAGCACTAATGCTGGCCGGATCAAGGGCCAGATCCTCACAGAATTGATGTATGCCATCTATTCCAAGTTTATGTTCATCTTGAGGATCCTTGTATCTACTGTACAGTTGTTCTAACTTCCTCCTGTCTGATGATCCTTTTATATTCTCTTGTATATAAAGTTCAGGATTTTGGGAAAAAATATCTGTTGCTAATGTAATTTACAGTTATTTTGAGAAAGACACCATTCTTTTTTTGTGATTTCTAACTGAAAGCCTATCCTCTTTATCTGAGATCCTGTTCCCACAGTGGATGAATCTGCTGTGGACACTTTCAATGAATTTTTATTCTCCTTTATGGAGTTCATTTCTCTCCTGTCCTGAGCATTCCTGGCTTCCATAGTTTTTTTAAAGCCCCTCTTCTTTTTGCCTGTATCTTCTCCAGTGTCACTAAACGTTGTTTTTACTGTGGACACCGTCTTTGCAGTTATTTGGAAATTTATTCCTGACTTGATTTTTATTTTTTCTGGAGCTTCATTTGGTTGCTTTCTTGTTAACATTTTGGCAAGGCTAGATGAGTGGCTTTCAGATTATCCTGCTTCATTGTGCCCAGAGTTTGCCTTTAGTGGACTGGATGCTTTGCCATCTTAAGTGTCTTCATATATTCTTTACTTTTTTATTAGTTTAATTCCTGAAGTGATATTTGTGAGTTGCCCATGGTGGATTGCTTTATTACTAATAATTATAACCTGTAGGAGATGATTCTGTTTCTGAGGTTGCTTCCAGGTGTAACTCATTTGGCGATTTTGAGTCTGTTGCAAGACCCTACCTTTTCAATTTGTTGGGGATGAGAAGTTTGCTTGCTGTTTGGCCAAGATCCTGTTTTTTTTTTTTTTTTTTTTTGGCACTGTGTAACAATATTTTCCGTGATCCGTAGTAATCCCAGTCTTAAAATACCAAGGAGAATAGCTTTTTAGAAAAATTAAGTCACTGTTCAATATCGGTAATATCAGCCGTGACAATAGAATCAAATGTAGTCTAGAACTGACAAACTAAACCTTTAATTTTCTGCCTTTGACCACGTGAACTAGATTTGTGGTTCTATGACAAAATATAAACAAACTATGAACTTTTATGCAATATCCAAGTTCTTAATATGTCAATTTTGCCTTCAGAGTTTAAATTTTAAATGAGTTAAGGAGAAAATAGAGAAGTGAAGATGAAGAAAAGATTAAAATTAAGGTTGGAGAACAAGAGGAGGTCATGCTAACTTCGGGAAACATGTAGAAGACTGGAGTGAAAAAAAGAATGAAGAGATAAGAAGAAAAACAGAACAGAACAACAACCACAAAGAGGCTAAAAACTATATTCACATTCATATAAAAACAAGATCAAACAATGAAGAAAAATACAAAAACAAAAAATAAACTCAAAAGGCCAACAGCAAAAAGATAAGAAAGGGCAGAGAAATAAGAAACAACAAAAAAGTCACTTCCAGGTCTGTCTTAGTTGTCACTGGTAGAAAACATGTGGAGTCTGATTCCTGTTCTATGCCAATTTAGCCAACAGGGCAGCAGTGACATCTTGGCATGGTAGTGGATAATCTCAGCGAGCCTGAACCTTCTGGCTGAGGCCAGACTCATTCAACCTGCAGATGTGAGCACATCTTCCATGACCCTGAATCCAGCTGGGAGCCTCTAGATGGAGCCAGCAGCAGCTCTGAGCTCTGATCTCACATGAGCACTTTCCCAAGATGTCTCCTGGCCAGACAGTGTCTCATGCAGGATGACTGAGCCCCTAGCACTCACCATCAGCCAGTGAAGTCCATGTGTATGTGGGCATGTGTGTGTGTGCGTGTGCATGCGTGTGTGTGTGTGTGTGTATTTGAGACAAGGTCTCAGTATGTAGTGCAAGCTAGCCCCAAACTCACATAGTCTTCTTGCCTCAACCTCCAAAGTGCTGGGGTTACAGAGGTTTACCACAATGCTTGACCTTGTTTTAATTTTATTGCTTAATTTTACTTAGCTTTGTATTTTTTGTCATTAATTTTGTTTTGATCTGGCAATGGTGTAAGCCTTATTATAAATCAATACATCTATATGATGCTTGCACTGAATTTTTAAATAAAGGTTGAATAAATGTAGGGAGTCGTTAGAGATACTTAGAGCTCATCTTATACAGAAACAATTGAGGATATAAAGGTATGAAAAACTTCATAGTTTTATCATTATTTACAATGACAGATATGGAGCCAACTGTTATTTATTCTTGCCTCAGCTTGTTGTGGATTCTGCGAATGTCAAACTGTGCTTGATAATAACCGAAATCTAAACTAAGTGTAATCATTTATTTACAGTGAGGATAGTTATTACTACTTCTGTACACAAAGCTAAAGGATAGAAATAACTATATTTTGTATCTGTGTTTCCAACAGAAGATTCATCCATGGAAGTTGATTAAAATACTCAAGTAGGAAATAGCGAGTGAGAAGGAACAAGAGATGAAAGAAAGATAGGAAAATTCGAAGTGACTGATTGCCTATCTTAATATTTAGGCAAATAAGAGATTAAAGGTATTAGGTAGCATGGTATTTCTATAACAAGAGTAATCAATAAGATATTTTAAAATACAGATCAAATAATCAGACTGTCTGCATGTCAATTGCCAAAGTTTGGGTGTGTGTCAATTTAAATGTCAAAATTTTTAGCACATAACTTGTGTTTGGAAATTCTATCTGTTATCCTCAACTATAGGATGCCTGTTTTCCTTTAATTTGTTGTTGAAACTCATACTAATATAATGTACTAGAAAAAAATATGATAGAAAACAAACAAACTCTGTACTGCTACCACTTTTGTTTGATTGCCAGAGACACAGGTTTCATACTGAAAGAAATAAGACAAATGAAACTAAGGACCATCAGTTCCAGTCTTCAAACTTATTTCATGAATGTGATAACAAAACTGGACATTCTCATTTTGCTGTGTATCAAAAAGGGCTTCTTAATTTACATAGATAATGTCGATCATGTATAGGCTTGTTTTAATCTTTGATTAGATGCTGAATCATATAGGTAGACAAATAGGATTTTTGTAGTTTGCTCAGGAAGAAAAATGTGTTTTCCCTAAGGGTGAGAAACACACGATCTTTGCCTGGCTGTCTCTTCTCTTACATCTTTTAGTAAAATCACTGCCTGGAATTCTTTATATTTGAGTAACTTTACCAATCCTTTTACCCTTGTAGGGTTTGTTTTAAATGCAGAATTAATCACAGGTATTTATTTGATATACTGAAGCAGACCTCAAAAAAAGCATTTTTATCGCTAGTGCCTTTGGGTTTTTTTTTTAAAGTTCATTTGTCAGCCCCTATATAGGTCTCAGCTGAACTAAGTTACTTAAGCTGTTTATTTGCATTGAAGTATAATCTTTCAATTATTTTGCAAACGCTGAGTTTTTCTGTCATAAGCATGAAGTTTGCAGCTACATGGTTCTTTTTCTGTCTTTTGAAAAGCAGTCTATTGTGGAGCATAGCAGAGTACTTGTGCTGTGTGTGTACATATAAATTCTACAAAAATGGAATTTAAAAACAATTCTATTCTTCCTTTGCATTTCTGATGTTATCTCAAACCGAAATCACTCCTGAAATTAAATTGCTAGATGTTTTCTTAGCAAAAACCATATTGGTTTCCATTACTTTTAGAAAACCGATTTTAGGTGGAAATGAATGGGGAAAATGAATGCTGTAATTATGTCATTAAGCAAGCATAAATTATTGCCATTTTGCTCTTAAATATGGATAATTTTTTCTTGCACATATATTGCTATATTGAACTGGTTATAAAATTAAAATATAGCTATTACATTGCTTCAAGCTGACAGAAAAAATCAAGTAGTCTTTGGCATGACCTTTTCATAAGGTTTTCTGCCAATGTAATGTCTTAGTCCTATCAGGAAATCTTGTTTCTTTGGAAGCAGAAGAATAGGGAAGATGTCAGAGCCCTTTGCCTGCCTGCCCTAAACCATTAGGTCTGCCCTTCCTTATATACTCTCTGTCACAACCAGGGGAGAGAGAAATAACTGAGGTTAACTTGAAAGGGTCATTCAGTGCTTTGGGTAAGTTACTAGAAGTGATCTCAGCAGTTACAGTCTCTTTGTGTCAAGTCTCTGGTAAAGGTCTGGATAAGAATTTTGATGAGGTATTACAATAACATTGTAACTCAATCTCTCTACAAATTGGTCTCCTAAACTTTTACAGATAGGGTCACAGCTGCTGTCACTTCCTTTCTATGATGTTTCGCTCAGAGGCAGGAAAACCAGCTCCTGTGTTCATTAAGAGTGCCTAGCCACCTGGGCTGGTAAGTGGTGCCTGTCATGAATGGAAAGACACGTTTATTCTAAAACACAACTTAGGGATACTGGTAAAGTGAGTAGTAGTCCATCCGGAGTAAACATTATTTAAGAAAATGAGCTCATAAAATCAAAAACTTTTAAATTATATCTAATAAACAGTCAGAAGAGGAAAAATACTGTGTCAGGAATCAGGAGGACACCGAACATATCGACAGTGGTTCTTGATATTAAATCATAATTAACTGGGAAGTCATGGTGAAGTCTTAAGTAATCATAGGGGTTGTCTTGGATAAAACAGATAGCTAAATAACAAATAACTAGAGAGTAATTTTGTACATGCTGTTCCTTTAATCTTGGAGGTACTTTTAAAGTGCTAGAAAACAAATGCTTTCACAACTTATTTCAACATTTTCTTCTCATCACATTTTCCTTTCCTTGCATCCCAGAAAACTAGCCTAGTTACCATAGAAGTATTCAGTATGTTTCGTCTCGCAAGTTAAATTTCACTTCCCAAGTCAGGTATTGAATGCTGAAGTTGTCTCTGTATCTGCCACAACCCCCACTGAAGCGCCAGTTATAAATACTGAAAAAATGTGGCAGTCACAGATTTGGGAAGGATTTGAGTAGTATATTATTTTCTTTCCAACAAATTTTGCATTGATACAAAATTCTGAGACACCTGGAAAAAACAAAGAGATGTCTGTCCATATTCTTAATCATTATGCGTTTGATGATTTTTAGAGTTAATCATTCAGGGTTAATTACTATGATTTTCATCAGAAATAAGTTGATCATTAGGAGTCAGACTAGATAGTTGTTACATGGTGAGATATGAAAAATTAATGTTTTAGGTCTTCAATAAATTGAATATAATAATATAAATTTCATGCAAATTTGTGGTTATTGAAATCCAAAACTATAAGAAAAGCATTTATTACTCATTGATAAAGACAACACATGACAACTAATTAAAAAATTGAAAACATTTATTAATTTTATAAAAGTCAAAAGCACACTATTCGATATAAAGATCAACAGAATTGGAAAAAGCATTTTCTTTACAGAACATGGCCCAGTGCTGTCTATATCACTCATTGCAAAATCATGTTTCTTACTCTAATATTTAAAATATATTTTTCAGGAAATATTCAGAAGTATAGGTGAAAATACATATATATTAACATATTTATTGAAGGTCTACTTATAAAAAGTTAGCATTAGTCTGATTAGGGTTGTTTGGACAATGCGAAGTACATAAATGTACACTACATGATATATTACATTGTGAGAAATCTGTATATAAAAATTTTTTACATATGGTTTATGTAACTATTTCTTGAAGTATAACACATATATACTATATATGTGTTTATAATATATATGCTACGAAACAAATTTTGTGCATAGACAATATGTATATATATTTATATATGTAGTGTTTACATATGTGTGTATATTACAGTAATATTACATATATGCACACATATCTGTATACACATGGAAATGCAGACTCTGACGCTGCAACCTAGGGAGAGGTCTGACATTCCCTTTGAAGGCAGACCCCCTCAAGGGGGGCCTTGCTTGTGGCCTGGGAGCCACGTATCAAAGGGAGGCGTTACGCAGTATCACAGGTACTACAGTCATGGGAGGATCATTGTTTTAAGTTTCAGAATAAATAATTTCTGAGTTTTGATTTCTGAAAGCTGGATGATCTATGAGATTATATAATACATTTATGGGTGGATTTGTTTTTATTACAGTAATTTGCGGTCCTATGTAGACAATTTGACAGGATTTTTATTGGGTGACTTTTTTCTGGTCATAATATGAGCTAATCATGCCTATTTCTAATGTCGTAATTAGAGACCTGAACGTGTACCTGGCCGTTGAATACAGTATCAGCCCACAGTGATCAATTTTGGTGCCACTTGAGAACATACTACAGTTCTGTGAGGAGTTAAACTCTCCAGCCATATTATAAACATGCATATATTTAGTATTAGAATGTCACTTTTTTACTAGCTTTCCTAAGCAGCAAACTGATGAGAAAAGTTTAATTTACATTACCTTTCATTTGTTCTTCAAATGGAGGTGAATATTATTCTAGATGTGGTACCTAATCATTTTAGACATAAGTACTTCTTTTGAGAAAAATGGATGTACCTTGTTTTATAGGATTTTGACTTGATATTTTTACTACCTGCAGGGCTATAAGTTTTTTCTCTTCTGAAATATAAACAGTATGAGATTTCCAGCATTTTAAGTTGCAAAGAATGAATGTAATTAATCTATATCTTTCATCTGATATAGGAATGCATTTGTCACTTTCTATTCAATTAAGATACTGTTGAGGTTTATCTTCTAAAAGATAGAAAAATATGAAACAAAATGTAAATAAATATATTGAGACAAAACAGGAAAAAAACCCTTTTAACTTCTTCCCTTCCTATGGTTTTTGCCTTAGAAAATATAGATCGATTCAATTCTGATATACAACATACAATTTTATTTTCTGAGATAACCTTTCCCTAATTTTAAAAATATTTCTTTATAGTGTAAATAAATACAATATAAAATATATCTGATTCAATCTTTAATTGGTATCCATTTTTATCAGTTACACTATTCTAGATTTTTAAAGTTATTTTTAAAATATATGAAGTAACAATAATTACCTTAAAAGTGATGGAAGGGCCAGCAAGATAGCTCAGCAGACTAAGCACTTGCTTATATAAGCACAGGGGCCAGAGTTCAATCCTTGCCACCTCATGCCACGTGGGCCCGACCCCCAAATGTTCTGAGCTGGTGATGGAGTCCAGAGGTGGTGGTGCACACCTACAATCCTAGCACTAGGGGGGCAGAAATCCAGAGGATCACTATGAGTCCTACCTGCATGGTGAGACCCTGCACAAAAAAAAGCAATGTATTTTTGAAGGACCTAAATTATTCTAAGAAAAATTCTCTGATTAATACCATAATAAGTTTAAGCACACTTGAAGAGAATAAGCATATTTAGTCTAATTAACATGTTAATGTATAATTAAGTATGTTTGAAAATATTTTTATCTGGCATCTTTTCTTAAGATATGTGAGCTACGTGTGTGTCATCAGTTTCTTAATTTGAGTGATCATGTTCCTATCATATGTGTGCATGTATAAAACATGTGCCAAAAATGTGATTTGAAAAGATTTCTGGATACCATTTATAAGGAAACACTGTCCTTAACCCTACTTCTTGAATCATATTTTAGTTTGTTACACATTTTATGATAAAATTAAAACAAATGCATGGTAGGTACAGATTGGCACTACATTTATTTTGTGTATTTTTATAGACATTTAAAAGATGCTAACCATGTTTTGTCTTGAAAGTTTTCAAATGTCCCTTGGGCAATGCAGGGTTGCACATGCACAGGACGCCTTTGCACACACAATTCAATGTGTTTAAAAAAATGATGGGAGGAAAGTTTAATTTTTTCACCTCTTGAAGCAGGTGCGTAAGTTTTTAGATTGTTTCTCTTTGTGTCATTTTATCTTTTCATGAGAATGTGCATTTGGTATTGTTTGCTTTGTTTTCCCAATGTGCCAAAGTTAATTTACTAGAGACCTATGAAAATGGCCTTCTTGGCAATATGTTGACAGAGAATTTGCTCAAGATCTTTCTGGTTCGAGATAATAGGTGCCGGAGCTGGCCAAATAGCTCAGTGGATTAAAGCCACCTGCAAGCAGGTGCAATGGCTGGGGGTTTGATCCCTGGGTCTGCAGTGCCGGCCCCACCTCTGGGACTCGCCTAGAAGGTGGTTGAGACTAGGCATGGTGGTGTGCCTGTAATCCCAGCACTTGGGAGACTAAACAGGAGAATCACTAGGAGTCTGATCTGGTAGTGAGACCCTGAACAGCCTGTAGACCCTAACCTGAAAATATAAAAAAATAAAAATTTAAAAAAGATAATAGGGGTCATTCCAGGTCAGATATTTGTAAAGAAAGACTATTCAAATGCTGAATTCATTTGCATATTCTTTCTCTTGATGACTCTTCATCTTACTGTATTCAGATGCAGCGCCCCATTCTCTTACTCCAGGTTTGAGTGCAGCAGTTCTCCGGTGCTTGCCTGCAACTTCTTTGCACCTGGTGGCTCCTGACATGATCACGCTGCTTCTGTGTGCAAATGGAAAGCAGTGTTTAAATGTAAGCGAATCAGCGTAAGGTTTAATGACTTCGCAGGTAACTAGGGTGTGCAGTGCATGTTTTTTTAGTGTAACCAAATACAGTTAGAGATAGAAAATAAAAGAGATTCATAGCTCCCTTGTGGCAGAAGGGGCTTCAGAGCTGAAACCCAGTTCATTCAGCTTTAGTTGTGCTTCACTTCAATTCAAATTTGTCCCAGTCTTTTAGTTAATAAGATGAAATATTTTGCTAGAAAATTGTAGGTTTCAGCTGTGAATTCACAAGGATTCAATGTACTGCTCAAGAGCATGAATGGAAAGTGAAAGAGTGTGCTTATGTCACCAACAAATGTAATGGCATTTTAAGACTTTCAAAATTGTCAAAAGAATGTGGTGGTCAATATAATAAATATTCAAGTATTTCTAGATCTTTGCCTAATTTTTCATTTTTAATGGAGCTAACATCTTCACTTTTGAACACCTGATACTTTCAGAAATTTTTATATAAATGATAATGCTCATTAGGACCTAGAAATGCTGAAATTTATGAATAGTTTATAAGAATATGAATAATCCACAAGATAAAATACACTTCAATCAAGACGTATTAATTTCAGTTTGTTAGGAAATTCCTTAAAACCAAAGTAATATGGGTCACGTAGACAACAATAGAGAGAAGTAGGAATAAATAGAAATGTTCAGGCGGAAGTGAGCGGGACCAGCTGAATGATGATGTTCCAACGGATGAAGCCAGTGCTCACACTCAAGTTTCACTTTCAAGAAGTTACTCCAATGTCTGTCCTGGAGAAAAAGGCAGGTAGAAGATCCATGTCAAATATAAAGAAGTGTTAATCAGAGTTCTTACTTGGTACATGTCTTACTGTCTCCTAATGGTGGGAGATATGTCATCTTTGAAAATAGAGATTTTAATTCTTAATACAGGGATGCTTATTTACTTAGAGAACATTGGTTCTGTGGAATCTTTTGAAGTTCTGTAGGGAGATGGCATAGCAGT
>NDGN011436739.1:0-13931 GCA_002564285.1 Tympanoctomys barrerae
TGAATTCAGGCCCTTGCGCTTGCCAGGGAAGCGCTTATTCCACTGAGCTATCTTCCCGGCCCCCTAGACATCATTTTTTCCTTGATTTTGAAACTTTGGGATCATCTTGAGGAGACCTCTGACCCCTGAGTCTTCAGGGGCCCTATTGAAGGGGGAGCCTTGGAGGCTGTGTCCAGAACTAGCCCCCAGACTCCTGTGCTGATCAGGACAGCAGGCCAATCAGTAAAAACACAAAGCTAGAGACAAGGTCCCCACACAGCTCTGTCTCCATCCACACCTGGATGTCACTCAGTGACACCCTTTCCTAAGCCTGTCTTCAGAGGGACTTAGTTCATGGATAATTATCTAAGTTTCTTTGCATTTTAGCCTCAAGTTTTTCTAATTCTTTTCAAGTTCATTTAGATCATCTAGGTTTTCAAGAAAGTTGTCCACTTCATCTAGATTTCAGATCTCACTCTTATTCTCTTATAACTTTAAAAATTGCCTTTAGATTGGTGACATTATTTCAGGAAATAATTGAAGACAGGCACTCAAAGCCTGTATGACTTATGTTCATAGCAGCACTATTCGCAACAGCCAAAATGTAGAAATAAGCAGGGATGGATTAACTGAAGGGCACCGTGGAGCACCCCACTGCACTGAATCAGCATGGTGCTGGGTGTACAAGGCCCATCTGAGGACTGTTTCAAAGGAAGCATAAAAGGAACTGGAGAAGATGGTGTGCTGCTGATTCTCCTTGAGAAGCTTGTCACGTTGGCTTTCTTGATATGAAGTTAACTGTCCTCATCATCAGAGGAGCTTGGGACCTCACTGTTGCTGAGGATGGCAGCAGTGCTTTTCTGGGGAGCTCTGGCCCTTACCTTGAGCATTGCTTCCTAGCTCCAGTTCAGATCCCCCAGCCTGCTGGCACAGAACCTTCATCCCACTGGCAGAGACTTCCTAGCTTCCGCCACTAACCTTTGGGCCTCTGCAGCACAGATCCTTGATAGAGACTTGCCTGAGACACTGCCATGGGATCCAGGCCACCAGCTGGACTCGTGCAGGACACTGCTGTGTGATCCAGCCCGTCTGCTGGATTCTTTGGACCTCAAGGGTATAGACAGATGTCCTGCACTCCTGCATTTGACTCTTTGGGCATTATAAGTTAGCCTATAAATCATCTGTACTGTATTAAATTTATTCTCTTGCAAGCCCTGACTACAACATAAACCAAGCATTTATCAACAGATGAATGAATAAACAAAATGTGGCATTAGAATACAGACACAGTGGAATATTATCCAATCATAAATTACATGAAGTACAGCAATAAAATGCCAGTACACAAGGTACTAAAACACACAGTAACATGGAGGGACCCCGAGAAGATGAAGTGACGTGAAATACGCCATCACAAAAGGCCACCTTGTGTGCCCTACCATTTGTATTTAGTGTCCCGCACAGGCACTTCAAGGACACACAGGACAGATGGGGGATAGGAGTGGCTGCTTGGTAGGTGTAAGCTGTCCTCTGGGGGTGATGGCTGCACAACGCTGTGAATCACCTCCGAATTGTTCACTTCCAAGAGGCTAAATGATACATTTTATAGTCTGTGTGCTTTTTCAACTCCCACCCTGAGTGTGGCAGGGTACAAGGGTACTAAGCCCCTAAGGATGGTAGCCTGGCTGCCAGGTGGAGGGTGTGGGTGATGTGGGGTGTGGAGCGGCAGTGACCTTGGAAACCTAGGGAGCCCAAGCAGGGAGGGGAGCGAGTTGTGTGCTTCTTTTTCTTTTTCTCTTCTTTTTATTCATTTTAATGAGAAAAAGATAGCAATGAAAGTTTCAAAACAGGTTAGTAGGACCAGCATGTTTCTTTAGCTGATGCTGAGCGGCTACTAGAAGCTTCAGGCCACCTAAGTTTAAAAATCTGTGTGTGTGTGTGTGTGTGTGTGTGTGTGTGTGTGCGCGCGTGCACATGCACATGCGCGCGCTTACTTGTGCATTTCCTGTGACTAAGACCGGCTGGGACTTGTCTTTCTTGGCTGCCTCTAGACTGAAGACAAGCTCGCCCCTTGTTTGGCAGGAATCATTTTGAAGCCCTTGCCAAGACATCTGTTTCATCTTTCTTGGCAACAAAAGACATCCTGAGAAGAAGGCTCAAGGCTCAGGACTAGGAACATCCGTAATTCATTCTCCTTCTCTCCTGTGAGACTTGGAACAGAAGCCCCAGCCCAGAGTTTCAAAAGAGGGTCCCCTGGGGGAAGGAGACAAGCAGGATGGCTAGAAGGCAGGTGGCACACCCAGGGGAGGCCCAAGAATCTCCTGAAAACTTGGGCCCTGGAGCAGAGTCCTGTTCTGTGTGTGTGCATGCCAGGGGTCTCCTCTTCTGGACCTGTTTGCTTTAGGATATTAGGGGGACTGGTCCAGGAGAAAGACCAGGGGCTTTGGCTCAGACAGGATGGGTGTGAACCTTTATTCTCTGAATGACTGTAAACAAATCTCCATGCTGTCCACTGTAGAAAGGAACAAGTTGTTGGGTGTGAGGACACCTGACTGTGATCCCAGCACTCTGGGAAGCCGAGGCAGGAGGATCAAGTATGAGCCCACCCTGGGCAATTTAGCAACTTAGTAAGGTCCTGTCTCAAATTACAGATCTGAAAAAGGGCTAGGGATGTAGCTCCGTGGGAAGCCCCCGGGTTCAATCCTCAGTGTCATTATTAATTAATCAGCAAGGAAATAGCCATAGTTCATAGCTGGTGTTGGACTGGCAAGGGAGCATATCGGAAACCTGAACAGAGCTGAGTGCCCTGCCCAGGCTCCAAAACGTTCTCAGGTCCTCGGAGGATCAGTCCCCTCCGCCTGGCCCTGGTCTTCCTGTCTCTACACCACAGGCCTGGCACTGACTGGCTGCTGAGTTTATTCCTGTGAACTCCAGACTCAGGACCATCCCTGGGCAGTGTTTAAAAGCAGACACTATCCGGGTGCCAAGAGAAGCAGCGTGCAGGGCCAGGACTAGAAACCTACTGAGGCTACAGCTCAGGCTCAGCAGGCACATGACCCCTGGCACAGGGACAGCCGCCCCTCAGGCCACCCTGGCTAGGCTCCCTGGGAGCAGGGAGGGAGCACTTGCCCTTGCCTGTCCTGCAACCCCTGCCTTCTAGAACTTCGCTGAGGTTCTCAGACCCGTGACTTCTGATGAATTGTCATTTAAATATTAACCTGAGGCAGGGTTGAAAGGGCGTCACCCTCCTGCCCTGGCTCTACCCTTCCGTCTCTGCTTCTGGCTGCCGTGGGGTGAGCCACTTTCCTTGCCAGGCCTTCCCCCATGCCTCCTGCTTTGGTGCCAGCCAGCCAGCGACTGAATCCATGAGCTAAACCTAACCTGTCCACCCTAAAGCGCTGCATGTCAGAACATCTCCAGCTGGTCATGCCCCGCAGACCTGCTCTCACTTCCAGTTCGCTCAGTGAGCCAAGCAAGGTGATCCCGTCACCCCTGTTTTTTAAGCAGCTTTATTTAGATACAATTCCTAGATCATTTAATTCCCCCAATTAAATTGTATGATTCAATGACTTTTGGCATATTCAAATATAGGGCTGGGCATATAGCTCCGTGACATAAGCACCTGCCTGGCAAGTGCAAGGCCCTGAGTTCAATCCACAGTATCAAAAAAAAAAAAAAAAAAAAAAGTTTCATATTCAGATATTGTACCTCTACCACCAAAACCAATTTAAAGTATTTTATCAGCTCAAAGAGAAGTGTTCCTGTCCCCTAACCTTTCCAGTCCTGGATAGAGACTTCCTGTCCCCTTTTTTGCTCTTCTGGACATTTCATACAGATGGATGATATTGATAGGTTCGGGCCCTAGTGTGAACTGCTGAAATCCTTGTGGTGGTCATCTAATATGGCCGATGCCCTAGAACAAAGGCCCATGCTCCCAGGACCACCTCCCCCTTCATCCCCAACTTAGCCCAGGACATAATTTACTTCCACCCTTCCCACCGCCTCAGGGAAGCCCCCCCAGTCAGCTCCTCAGGTACATCTAAACATCCCCTCCAAACCCCGCCCCTGACAAAAGGCCATATAAGCCTCAGCCTCCTTTGTCCAGTCCAGAGAATTCCTTGACCTCCCCAAATTCTCTCCGTGTCCTCGAAGAAAATAAAGCCCCTTTCTCTTTTTCCTTCTGCCTGCTCTCTGTTATGCCAAGAATCTATCAGACATGAAGTGTGGCTTTTTGGAAATCCCAACTTCTCTCTCCTAGAATAAAGTTTTCAAGATTTATCCTCATGGCAGGATGATGGAACCTCATTCTTTTTTCTTTTTTTTTTTTGGAGGAAGTGGGGGTTGAACTCAGACCCTTGCGCTTGCCAGGGAAGTGCTTATTCTACTAAGCCATCGCCCAAGCCCCACCTCATTCATTTTTATGGCCAAATAGTATTCCTCTGTGTGGCTATGCCATATTTTGTTTATCCATTTATCAGCTGATGGCTGTTATGAATAATGTTGCTATGAATATTCATGTGCACATTTTATGTATAGACCTATGTTTTCTTTTTTTTAGGTTTATTCCCAGGAGTGGAATTGCTGAGACATGGGGTAATACAGTATTTACCTTTCTGAGCAACTACTAGATCCTTTCCCAAAGTTACTGTACCACTTTACCTTCGCACCAGCAGAGCACGAAGCTCCTGGTCCTCCGCCTCCTCGCCAGCACTTGTCAGCGCTGATTGCAGCTGTCCTGGTTAAGGGGAGTCTCACAGTCTGGGTGGCGCCTCCCCGATAACCAGTGATGCCAAGGACCTTCCGTGTGCTCAGTATGCATTCACATACATTCCAAGATGTGTCTACTTATATATTTTGCCCGTTTTTAAATTGGGTTATATGTCTTTTTCTTACTGAGTTGTAAAAGTTCACATTAGATATGTGATTTGCAAACATTTGCTCCCATCCTATGGGCCGTCTTTTCCCTTTCTCGATGATGTTCTGTGAAGCACCAAGGTTTTACATTTTCAGGGAGTGCAGTTTTTTTCCCATGGCTTGTGCTTTTGGTACCTGACACTTCCCAGCTTTTAAAAGTAGTATAGAGATACATGTCCGTGGTCAAATAGTTCTTAAAACAATCTACTGAGTGAACAACCATAAGGATTTGAGAATCGCTCCGGAGCTACTGATTTTTTTTTTTTTTTTTTTTTTTTGGCTTTTCAAACCCATATTTTAAAACATTCTTCCATTATATCCCATTTATTATTTATCCCAAACCAGAAATAATTTGCTGTCACTTTTAAAAGTTCAAAGAAGATAAAATACCATAAATAAAGAATTCTGGACAAATTGAAAGTATCTGCTTAGGGTCGGGGAGATAGCTCAGTAGAATAGGCATTTGCCTGGCAAGCTCAAGGCCCTAAGTTCAATCTCCAGTACCACTAAAAAAAAAAAAAAAAAAGGAAGAAACAAAGTATCCATCTAAGATGAATCCAAGGTAAGGTAGTATGTCAAATTATATACGCAGAAAAAAAATAATAAATAAAATAAATTATATACACAGAATTTCTCAGAAACCAAAACAAAGAAGAAATGCAATTATTTATAATATTCACAGTCCAGAGACATAAGAAAAGAGGCCAGAAATAAATTTCCTTATAGATCGTCCTAAAGGGAGAATATATTTGAATTTATTAGCTAGAACAGAGAACTCATAATATTCCTTGTAGCTTGTTTTCACAGCTCAACTTCTTTCATTTTATATTTATGGACTTATATCTCTGTCTTCCTGCCACATACAGCACTGTCCTTGAAGTAATCTTATAAAAATATAAATAAGGGCTAGGGGTGTAACTCAGTGATAGAGCACAGACTTAGCATGTGCAGGGGCCTGAGCTCTGTCCTCCAGCACCATAAGTAAATAAAAATCAATAAATAAAACTGGTGTTCAGGGTCTCACTACTAGATCAGACTCATAGTGATCTGCCTGTTTACAGCCTCCCAAGAGCTGGGATTACAGGAGCTCACCACCATGCCCAGTCTCAATTGCCATCCCAGCATGCCCTGGGGGGTGGGGCTGGCCCAGCAGTCCTGGGGATTGAACCCCTGGCCCCTGCATCTGCTTGCACGCACTTTAATCTGCTGAGCTATTTGGCCAGCTCTGAAAATATAAATATAGCACCTCACTTCCTTTAGTCTCCAGTACCTCCCAGCTACTATCAGGATAAAATGTAGCAGGACTTCCGTTCACTCTCAAGCTGTGTCATGATTTTTTAACTCTTGCCCATGGGAACTGTCTGTTCTGGATCATTTCTACCCCAGACTTCAGCTTGCCACCCAGATCTGACCTAGGTCCTCCTACTTGACTCAGGTAGGAGGTTTATGTCTGCTTCTCAAAGCCACGATGAATCAGAAGCACCGTATGAAGAAGGTGGTACAGGTGGAATACTGAGATTGATGGTTTGTCTGTAATGGAGCTGGAAAAATTCTAGAATCTCCTCTTTTTTTTTTTTTGTATGTGGTACTAGGGATCGAACTCAGGACCTTGCACTTGCTAGGCGAGCACTTATTCCCCTGAGCTATCTCCCCAGCCCCTGGAAAAATTCTAGAAAATCAATCTAGATGCTTAGTACCTGGAGACACAGACGCAGATGCTTCTGCTCATCCAATAGCTCTGAAGATCCAAATATTATCAAGGATGTCATGATGAAGATTATGCTTCAACTATTTTTATTATACGATTATCCAAGAAGGCATGAGAATATGAGTGCTGTTTAGAACAGCTGTCTTAGACAGTCCTTCCCTGGTACTGGCAGGGCTTGGTTCTGGGACTCCTCTTAGAGTCCAGAGTCTCTGGTTGTTTGAGTCCTTTGTATAAGAAGGCATGCTGTCACACATTCTCCCTTATACTTTAAGCCATCTCTAGACTACTTGTAACAGCAAATGCAATATAAATACATTGTTATTTTATATTTTTCAGGAAATATAGTGACAAGACAAAGTTTGTGTGTATCCATTACAGACACAATTTTCCCTCAAATGTATTGGATTTGCGGTTGGTGGAGTCTGTAAATGCACACCAACTATACACTGGTTAATAGAAGATAATTTTCAATTACTAGCATTCAAATTAATAGAACTTAAGTTACAAAGAAAGTTTGATTCTCCACAACTGTAACTTTTCATGTGGGAAAGAATGACAGCCCTTTGATTCTCCATCTACCATAATTTTTAAGAAAATAGGGGCTGAGGAAATGGCTCAGTGGAATAAGTGCTTCTCTGGCAAGCTCAAGGGCCTGAGTTCAATCCCTGGTTTTGCAAAAAAAAAAAAAAAAAGAAAGAAAAGAAAAAGTTTTTAGAGATATAAAAGAAATACATATTAAGCCAAAATTTTAAATTCCTCATCATCTTACTTTTCCAAGACAACTGCTGCTAACAGTTTGAAATATTCGCTTCCGTATTTTACTGTATACACACATCTATACATATTTTAAAACAAAAATGTTATCTTATTGACACAGACTTTGTGGACTTGCTTCCATGGTATTGTGCAGATTTCCATTTAATGCGCAAAATCACCCTCATCATTTTGAGTGGCTGAGACCTGCGCAGCCAAACTCTGTGTTATCAGGTAAAAAGCTATTAGTTCTACAAATTCAGGGTGATTTCTACCTTTTTTTGGTCCTCTTCCTCCTCCTCCTCCTCCTCCTCCCCTCCTCTTCCTCCTCCTCCTCCTCCTCCTCTTCTTTCTTCTCCTCCTCTTCTTCTTCCTCCTCTAATTCTGCTTCTGGGGTGACTTTCTGGATCATGCTGAAACCATTCTCTTTAGTTTACTGGATTTTTTTCTAATTTGAAAGACTGCACATTGTGGCTTGTCGGGAACAGGGCTCTATTAATCCCTCTCTGTCTGACCTCATCCAACCTCGCCCTCAGTGGAGGCAGGATTCTTAGGCCCTTGGGACTCTTTTGAGCTGTTGTCATAGTGACCATGGGAGGGGTAGGGTCACTGGGCCAGAGTCCCTAATCAGACCATCTCTGTCTCAAAGACATCCTGGGCTCATGGTTGTCCAGTTCTGAGCAAGGAGAGAGAAGTGACCAAGCAGGCAACAAAGCCAGACTTTGGTCTGGCTGCACTGAGACCAGGGCACCAGCTTTCTAGGGCTTGGCATAACTGTGCCTAGGTAGGAACCCCAGCTGACCTGCCCACACCCCCCTCAAAAAAATGACAAATTACTCTGCTATTGCCTAGCACCTCGGGGCCACCTGCATACTTAGGCCCCCAGCCCCTGCAAGCATCTCTCAAGGAGCCTCTTGTCTCTCAGAAATGTCCATAGGGAAGCAGAACGCACAGAGCCAAACTTCTTGTTGCCAGAAGCAAGAGCTAAAAGGAACTCAGGACTCTCGGCCCAGCTTCCTGTGGCTCAGACGGTGAATTGGGCCGCTGGAGCTGGGTCTGACTCAAAACCTTTTGGCAATTTAGGAGGAGCCAGAGCAGAAGCACGCAGCCCTTCCCCATCTCCCACCTCTGAAAAGGAACTTGTTTGGAGTCTTCTTAAAAACAGCTGGTATTTTTACAGTAAGTTCTTTAAGCTTGATTTTTTTCTAAGTGCTTTTTTAAAAAAAAAAAAATTACACAAATAGTCCATGAGTACATTTGCCTTGGGAAAAAATAGAACATTGCCGATAGAACTCCAACTCCTTTGGCCGCTGCCAACAATCGCGGTGCCCTCCCCAGACAGACTCCGGTTTTGGTACGCACCCAAATTTGATTTCAAATCGTCTAAATCTCACTTGCTAGTCTTGAGTGGCCTGGAGAGTTGAGGTGACACAGTTCAATGTCCCCAACTGGAAACGAGCCCAGGCACCTGGCTGGGGCTGTAGGCGTCCCTTCAGTTGCCTGTGACTGGCAGGATTTCCACAGGGATGGGCTCTCTGGCTCCGGAAGTGGCAGCAAGAGAGGGGTATGTTGGGTTTCTGAGCCGCGGCCCCACTCAGCCTGGGTCATGACAGCTCCTCCAACTTCTTGCCCTGGTTCCTGCTCCCAAGTGCCAGCAGTCCCTGCCACAGGCCTGGATTAGATTGCAGGAGTCTGGGCAGAGTAATAGACACCTCACCCAGGCTTAGCAGAGCTGAGGCATCCCAGGGACACTGCTAAAGCTGCAGTGCCCCTGCCTCCCCCCACTTCTACCATTCACACCCTTCATTCTGAGCCTGAGCCCCTTCTCTGCCAGCTTCTAGGACCCCTTCCAGGGAGAAACTCAGCTGGCCTTGTCCCTAGAGAAGAAAGAGGGAGGTTAAAATAAGAATTCAGAGAGCATAGTGATAGAGGCAAAGAAATAAATCTCAAATGATAAAAATTCAGACCTTGAAGATGAGCCACAGGAGGAAGGAGGCCTTCCTAGGGCAGCATCGGGGCCAGGTCCCAGACTTTCTGCACCTGACCTCCCCTGCTGGGGCCATCTTCCCAGGTGGAGGCTCCAGGCATGAGCTCAAGAGGCAGCCTGCTCCCTTGCCAGGCCCTCTGGGTGCAGGAGGATAGCAAGAGTCCTGAGAAGAACAACAGAGGCTCCCAACTGGGAAACCGGAAGTGGGTCTCTGTCCTTGCAGTCCTCAGTCCCAGTCAGAGAAGCCACAAGTTCAACGCAGTCTCCAGGGATAAGTACAGGGAATTTGTTTCCCTCCTTTTTTGAATCTGTGAGATTTCTTTTCTCAAGAAAAAAAAAAAAAAAATCTTACCCAGACCTGGGCCGGGAAGATAGCTCAGTGCCAAAAGCACCTTCCTGGCAAATGCAAGGTCCTGAGTTCAACCCCCAGTATCCATCCACCCCCAAAATCTTACCTAGAACTCTAACACATGTGACATGAAATCAGTATGAAGGTTTCCCCAGGTGCAGTATCAGTAAGGTTCCTACCAGTCCATTTCAATCCTCAGTACTCAAAGTCAGCTTCTTCTGCACCTGGAAAACCAATGGCAGAGGCTGAAGGCCTGCTGAAGCTCCCAGGGCAGCAAAGGTGGCACGAGGTGGCCTAGAAACCTTCCCATGTCTCTGAAACCAGCACAAAATCTCTTTAGCCCCAAATGGTAACATTGAACAAAAGTAGAGCTTTAGTGGATAAATTACTCGCCAGTCAGAATTGCTGGAGTGGGTTACTGTGCCTCCTGTGGCCCAGGAAGCGACCCTGGCTCCAGAGTCTCCAGTCAGATGCTAGGCCCATGCTGGGCTGGGGCAAGTTCTACAAGGGGGCCTGGCAGGGCCTGGAATGGGAGCAAGGCACATTTGGGCTCTATGTCTCATGGTGCAAGTCTGCCCTTGGTCTCCCCCTCGAATAGAGATTAGAGAGCACCCCAGCTCAATTACTACATGGGCTGGATCCTAAACACACACGTGTCCAAATGCCACCAGCAGTTACTGCAGGGGCACCTATGAGCACACAGAACAGCAGGCATGGAGGCAAAAAGGATCGCAGACTTGTGTGGGGACGAGAAGGGCAATGCGAAGGCTGGCTGCAGGAGCAGGGAAGGGTGTACAGGCAAGGGAAGGATCCGCTTTGGCCACGTAAGGGTTGGAGGGAAGGAGGTTGAGGGTTTTCTTTTACCTTTTTGGGTGATCCTTTGGGCTGCCATTAAAAAAATACCATAAGTCAGATGTGGCACACTCCTGTCACCTCAGCCCTCTGAGAGACTGAAACAGGAGGATCACAAGTTGAGCTTTGCTGGGCCACTTAGGGACTTAGCAAGACACTGTTTGAAAATTTAGAAAAGATTCGGGGAGGTGCATTATGCTGGAATGTACCTAAGGGCAGAGGGCCCAGGCTCACTCTCCAATAACACACACACACACACACACACACACACAGGCACGCTCGCATGCATGCACACGCACACGCACATGCACACACACAAACACCAGCTTAAGTGGCTTATAAACAACAGAAATGTATTTCTTGCAGCTCTGGAAGTTAGAAGTCCAGCATCAAGGTACCTGCCGATGAGATGTCCCTTGAGGACATCGATGATGTCCTCTTGCTGAGTCCCTGCATGGAAAGGGCAAGAGAGGCTCGGGGACCTCTTTTTAAGAGCACATACTTATCACTTATCAACCCCAGTGCCAACACTGTTGCCGTGCCAGTTACATTTGGATGCGTTCTGGAGCTGCCACATCCCAACCACTGCAGCACACATCTCCGTGAAGGGACATGGCTCTGCCTTGGGCTGTAGAGGGCCCTTCCTGCTCCTCCTCTTGGTCCAGGAAATTTATAATTGTAATCCCATGGATAAATTATTGGAATCCTGTAAAGTTAATTTTAGCGTATTGCATTCAGTGAAACCTGTGGCAAGAATAAAGACACTAAGGCATATTTGCAGTTATGGGGAGCCAAGGGGTCCTAAGTCCAGCCATGGTGATGGTCATCCAGAATAAAGGCCTCGACCCGAGGCCCAACCTGGGTTCTATTTATTCCTAAAGAAAGAAGTGGCTTGAGGATAAGTGACTGTGGAATGGCAGAAGGTGAGTGCTATGATCTGGGCTAGGTAGGAGGCCTGCATTCACCTCTGCAATATGCAGAGAGAAGGATATGCAGAGAGT
This sequence comes from Tympanoctomys barrerae, assembly GCA_002564285.1. NCBI lineage: Eukaryota > Metazoa > Chordata > Mammalia > Rodentia > Octodontidae > Tympanoctomys > Tympanoctomys barrerae. The sequence goes on from NDGN011436739.1 coordinate 11,544, forward strand.
AATGTGCATAACACAATTGAGATAGTGTCTAATGGTTTAGGGTTCAGTGCTTTAGCTCTAATGTGTAATCTTTTTAGCCCCAGGAGGTTATAGTCTCTATCTTGAGGCTCCAGGGGCAGCGGATTCTGGGGAAACACACACGTCTTTAAAGACTACCACCAGCACTCCAGCTAGACAGATATACATTATTTAAAGCTAATTGAAGGGATAAGAAAAAGCCCCAGCCAGCTCTGTACAAATCAATACATGGAAATAGAATCAAACTCAGCCAAAGTGGAGACAATTGCTCCTCTTTCAAGGAGAGTCACTTGAGTGGTCCTCCATACTGGGTCACAGTCTTTGTAGGGCACAGCCATACCTGCTCAGCCTGAGTGACACACAGTTGCTGGTGATCCCCACTCACAGGTGGAAAATGAAGTTCAACCCTGACAGAGCACCCCCTTCCCAGGCAGCCTCAGCACTCACCCTCGATTCCTTACTCTAGATGCAAGGATTTCTCTGCTGTTGGGGGAAGGGTGTGTGGGGCTGTGTCCGACCTGCAAAGGTGCTGGGGTCTGAATGCTTGTGTCCACCTCAGCATTGAAGGCCCCACGTCAGGAGGCAGAGCTTTCCATGGGGAACAGGCAGTGGGTCAGAGTCCTCATGACTGGATTAGAACCCTGATAGGAGTTCTAATCAGAAGAGCCTGGGAAACATCATGGCCCTTCAACCTGTGGGCTCACAGGAAGACAGGGCAGCCCCACTACACACTGAACCTCTGTCTTGCACATCTCTGTCTCTTGAACTCTGAGAGATTATTCCTGTTGTTGGCAACCCCCCCACCCGAGTGTGGCATTTCATTCTAGGAGCCTGAGAGGATGAAGACAAGAGGTCTCCCTCATGGTCACCCTTAGTGAGTACCAGCTTTCTTCATCCAAACCCTACCCTGGACCAGCCTTCACTACCAAGGGCCACAGCCATGCAGGAGCAACATAGGGCTCTCACCTATCAGGGACTTCAGGCTCAGCCTGGAGGCCCGCTCTGTCCACAGGGTTGGTCAGGCCTTCCCAGCCCACAGCCCATGTGTGACCTCAGAGGCCTGTAGACACAGCCATCAGCCCCTCATTTGAGGCCTCCTCCTCCTCCAAGATCTTTCCTGTACCACTCTGCATCCACAGACTCACATAGATCTGTAGCCCAAAGCACCCGCCCAAGTCAGCTCACCCAGCCGCAGCACCCTTGGGCCCTTACCCATTTGTATAGATGCCCAGCAGACAATGTAGTAGGCCACGGCTCTGCTTTCCCACTAACCCTGGCTCGTGTGACCAGCGCTCTGGCTGTCACAGTAGAGCTATCTGACTTGGTAATGAGATGCGCCCTATTCAGATGGCCCTGAGTTAGTCAGATGCTTAGGTTTAGAGGTGAAAACCCAGACTCCAGCTCTTGAAAGGAATTTGTGAAGGTCATGCAGCCTGTGGTCAGCAGAGACGTGACAAGCAGCAAGCATTCCTTCATCCTCCAGGCCCAGGGCTCTCTCTCCTGGCCCCTGTAACCTCTAGCTCCTCTGAAACAGACTCAGCAGTATTGTGGGGACAGGGAGCTGTTGTTGGCAGAGGCTCCCCATAGTTAGGGTTGCAGGGCCCCATGTACATCTCTCCACAACTGCCCTGGAGACTTTCACCCTAAGACTGAGCTTATCCCAAGACCTGTGCAGCTCTGGAGGTCCATGGGGCACAAGGCCAGCCCACCCTGCCTGCCCTGGTCCCCATAGACACCTGGCTGCAGGTGACCAGGACGGGATGGGCCAGCCAGGAAGGAGGGTCTCCAAAGGGACAAGGCCCAGAGCTGCCTCCTGTTGGGGGCTCAGAAAGTGTCTTCTGGACCCACACAACCTCCTCTCCATAGTTACGCTTGAAAGAGAGGAAACCTCAAGATTTGAGTCCTTAGGGCCAAGACAGCTTAGCAGAATAAGCGCTTGCCTGGCAAGCCCAACGGCCTGAGTTCAATCCCCGGTTTCATAAATAAATAAATAAATAAATAAATAAATCCCTCATACTGGAAAAAAAAAAAAGATTTGAGTCCTTGAGAAAGGCCAGAGGTAGCAGAGGCCAGCAAGGCACTGGGGTGATCTGCAGGTGGCTGTGGAGACTTATCAAAGACTTGCTTATTTATCCACTCAGCCAGTGTCATCCAGTGTCAGGCATTGTTCTGGTTACTGCAGTAACAAATTTAACTGGGTGTGGTGACGCATGCGTGAGATCCCAGCTATTCAGTGAGGCTGACACGGGAGAATCACAGGTTGGAGGCTGCCTAGGCAACTGAGCGAGACCCCATTCAAAATAAAAGTTTAGGGGCCGGGGAGATGGCTCAGTGGAATAAGCACTTCCCTAGCAAGTGCAAAGGTCTGAG
>NDGN011436741.1:0-13546 GCA_002564285.1 Tympanoctomys barrerae
TGGAGCTAGGAAGAAGATCCTACTGGGCGGGCGGGGCCGGGGACGAGCGGCGGAGTGGCGCGCCAGAACTACTTCTTAAATGGATTTTTATTTATGAAGTTTTTAGACCAGAACCTGCTACCCAATATTTCATAAGTACAAGGGAAATAAATGTTGAGAGTGGCGTAAAACCTACCATGCAAGGCCTACAACATTTTTGTTTCTCCATATGACTTTTATGTGGCAAATGTTGACTGGTTTCCAGTGCTGAGCTCTTGGTCTGGTAATTCATGGCTGCACTGTTAGCTCTTATCCTGACAGAAACCATTCAAAGAGAATAAAGGAAAAACTAAAATCTTGTGGAAAGATTGTATTCCAACTAACTTCAACGTAATTTATTTAACAAATATTTGTGTAGCACATACGCTACAGTCTGTTTTAACACCATCCAAATATTAACTCACTTAATCCTCTTTATAACATGAAAATACTTGTAGAATTTCAATTAAGTGATATGATAAAATCCTCTAGCCCAGTGTCTGACACAAGAATCCCTCAATAAATATTTGTTTAAGGAATGAATACCTGTGAGTGGCTTTGTTAGTCAAGTATCGTGTTTGGCTATCAGGAAAGCAAACAATCCTCGGGGATGTTATATTTAGTGGCCAAATTTGTTCTCAGAGACCTGAAACTGTGGAGACTTCTCTTGCACAGCTGTGTACCATTTGTACTGAAGCAACTAAAGAGACCTAGATGTTCCTTTCTCAGTAGTGTCACTTCTTTTATATTAAGCTTAGATATTTAAATGTCATAGAATTGGCAAATCCTTTGATGACCAACAGACTGTTACATTCAATCTATACTGGATATCTAAATGTCCAGTCTTCTTTTCAGTTTGGAGTTTGAGTAGAAGATATTATGGTTTTGTTTAAACATTAACATTTGTCAATTTTTCTGCATCCCTTGAATTGTATCCTTTATATTTGCTTTAATCTGAAAATACATTTGTATCATATCACTTAGCTTGTCACTACCCTGATAGGATTAGCAAATAAATGTTCAGTATTTTTCAGTGCTTTGTCATAATTCCAATTATTGGCATATTAATTCTCAAGAATGAGTTACTTTAAAAAACACATCAGATTTATTCAAACACTATTTGGGAACACATTAGAGGTAAATGTCAACTTTTTATGGAACTATAATAAATGTTTTTATTCAATGTGATATTGCATCGATCAATTGTGTATTCTTCTAATAATCACTAAATTAGTTGCATTTATCCTTATATTTAGTGAGACACAGTTAACATAATATAAAAGAATAAATTTAACAACAACTTCAATAATCTCTTTTTTTTCCTCCAGCTAGCTATCAATCAAAATATTATCTCTTCTTAACCCATGGCAAGCAGCTGATAAAGTGGAATTTAATTCTTTTATGAAATGATTGAGATATGGTAACTGAAGGGCAATGAGAACAGTGCAGGCAAATTTTCATGAGGATCTCAGGTCCTTTTGGTGGTTATGGACAATGGCAAGCAAAATCCAACCTGCAGTTTCTTCTCTCTGAAGTTAGAGGTTATTGATGCTGCGAGACTAGATTTGGGTATTATGGGCAAAACCTAGATTCAGGGCACACACAGGTCTACAGTCACAATGTTAAAACAACAGTTTGTGTATAGACTGTCTTCTGTCTCCTGCAGTGCTCAGTGGTATAATGTAGATGGAAGTTTATCAATTAACAGTCAGTAAAATCTGGCCTAACTTGGTCAGGTGACTGACTGGTAGCTGTAAAACCTGAGGATGTGGCTGTTCCAGTGATTCTGGCAGTAGTAACTTCTTTACGCTCATTCGGGGTCATCCTGAAGTAGTGGAGAGGCACACTCTTTCATTGCATGTTGAAGGCTCTTCGGAGAGGAAGGGCAAAATGCCAGAAAGAAAGTAACATCAGGAAATATAGATTTCAGCTGTGAACTCAGGCCTTGTGTTTTGGTAGTTGTGACAGTGGTCAGCTCTTCAGGCAGGAGTAATAGGTTTTGAGGGTGGTTGCAACTCCTGCTAAGAGTCTTTGTTGAGAGATGAGAGGTACAAACTGTTGGTGTTAGATACCACTAAGCTTTGTAAGGTTTACTGGATACATTGGGACAATAGAAGAGACAGGCTGCCGAGAGAAAAGATGTTAGACTTACTTCTTCAGTTTTAAGTTTTTCTATTCAAATATTTATGGAAGTGCTGGTGAGATAGCTTAGTGGACTCAACACCTGCTTTAGCAAGCACAGGGACCAGGGTTCCATTCTTGGTCCTCCATGCCGCACCAGCCCTGTCCCTGGGATGCACTAAGCCAGCGACCAAGTCCGAGCATGGTGGTGCACACCTGTAATCCTGGCACTGTGGGAGGCTGAAAACAGGAGGATCACTACAAGACGGAAATGGATAGTGAGACCGGCACCACATACATAAAATGAAAAAAAAAATTCAGCAAATATTTATGGAAAGTTTAGGATGCTCAGCAAATATTTATAGAAAAATAGGGAGAGAAAGGAGGGGCTTGAATCCTGTGCATTCAAATTCCACCGAGGATCTGATTCACGCACCACGTGAAGTACAACCCTCATGTCTCAGTTGCACGGTCCCTGTCAAGCTACTCTCATACACACCTCAGGTCCCCATTCGCGGCCTGCTGCTCTTTCTCTTTTCTTTACTCTCTCGGTCCCACTCGTGGCAGCACATGCACTGCCTTCACACTCATCCCGATCGAGCGCCTTGCTTGTGAGCACTCCGGGTGACCTCTCGGGCTGTGGCTCCCACGTGGCTGTGCTGAGCTTTTCCGTCTCCACAGATATGGCTCATGCTTTAATGTGAGAGGAAACTTCTTTGACTAGTTACCCAAAGTTTTGCCCATTCAGTAATCTCCTGCAACTTCATCTGTCTTGATAGATCGAAAACTTTTTAAAATTTAAGACCATATCTTTCTTTACTTCTTACTTATTGAGCTGTATGCTGATACTGCATGACTGAAAAATTCTCACAAAAGGAAAAATCGGCTCTCTCTTCCTTATATTCCTTGAGCAAATTTAGTCAACGTCCTTACAAATTACAAGTGACTGTACATTATTGTTCAAAAGTAGAATCAAAAGCGCCTTCTTATTTTACTTTGTACAAACTTACCCTGGTTCTAAACATGGCAGAAGACTTAGTTGAAAGTTTTTTCTAATGGACAAAGGTGCTGAGATTAGATATACCAAAATATATTTTTAATCATGGAGGACATTATCCAAGCAAGTTAATGAGCAATGCATATTTAAAGCCTTTGTGCGGGCCTGCGAGATAGCTCAGATGACTAAGCACCTGCTTTGGCAAGTGCAGGAATCTGGGTTAGATGCCCGGCACCACATGCTGTGTGGGCCCTTCCCCAGGTTGTGCTGTGCTGGCACAGAGAGGGGAATGGTGCCACATACCTGTAATCCCAGTGCTGGGGAGGCTGAAAACAGGAGGCTCAGTAAGAGTCCGAGCTGCATAGTGAGACCCTGTACCAAATACATTTAAAAAAAAGTAAAGTCTTTGTGAAGACTTTAGCATTGATTTAATTAGATGGATACATCCTTATAAGCTGTGATTATGGCTCTAGTGAAACAGTCTGCTTTCACAGTATATTTTAAGCTCCTTGAAAACACAAAGTCAAATGTATTTTTGGCACACAGAGGTTCTTAATAAATATTTTATAGAAAGTTGTTTTCTAAATTTATTCATATTTTTTGGTATCCTGTCCTGATTAATAATTGAATTTCTCAACCTGTGTTATTTTAGTGCATTGCAAAATGCAACACAATTGAACACAACATTCTTTAACATGGTTACTTTTTTTTTTTTTGACATGCTTACTTCTGACGAAACCTAAAACCTCAGAAGCTAATAGTGCTGCTTTGTTTCAACTGAGCTTGGAAGACAATGGAGTGTTTTGCACAGAGATTATATTGTTTTCTTAGATTCACAATAGTTCATTATTATAATTACATTTCAGAACAGATTGACAAGTAGATCAGAATGATTACCTTTACTTTTCCCTCATAATTTTTCTTTTTTCCTTTTAACCAATTTTTTTTCTCAAAGCTATTCCTAGACATCTCAATCAAATAAATATTGTTTATAGATTACATATCATAGAAATAAAGATTTTTTGATAAGTGGTTAATGATTATTTTCATAGTTGTACTATGGAATTTTGCATTATTCAGAGAATATATACTTCTAAGTTTTAGAATCTTTCAAGAAATTTTCTCCCAAGGAATTACTAGTTAACTCCCTTTTTCCTTCCCTAGATGGGGCCTGTTATTGAGATGTCACATGGGGACAAGATCATGAATTTCTGTTGTATCCTATCACATGCATTCAGAAGATTCCATGGCTATATAGAAGCATAGTTATGAGTGGGTTCGGGGATCTATTTGCTGACATGGACCTGTGACTGTGGACTTTATAAGCTTGCTTTTGTGTAGGCAGCTATCACAAGATCATAAAAGCAGAAAGAAGCAAACATTTGGTCATAAGAGAAAGACTATGTTGACATGTTTCTCAAATAAATTGACAAAACGTCTCATTTTCAATGATATCATAGAAAAATACTAGTCGCGGTGTTTTGCTGCATGAAGGATATTCTAGTTCAGTGACATATAAAGAGATAAGAAGATATCATGTTTCTGAATAAGAAAAATCTTCCCAGCCTTGAGGAGGCTGATCTCAGCTCTGGGGAGACTGAAAACAGGAGAATCACTATGCGTCAGAGCTGCGTACTGAGACCCTGTACCAAATACATAAAATTAAAAAAAGGAAAAATCTTTTATTATTATTATTATTAATTAATTTTTTTCTGCACAGCTTTACTCCAGAGGGGATCCGTCGTTCTTGGCAGCTGCCTTCCTCATGGCGGCCAGCCCGTTGCTCAGCTCCTCACGCTTCCTCTTGGCACGGATGTGTGTCCCCACCCTTTTCTTGATGAACTGGAGGGCGTACTTGTCCTTGGAGACCTTGAGCAGCTCCATAGAGCTCCACACATAGGGGGCGAAGCTGCACACCTCCTGGATCATGTCCTGCACGAACTTAGGGTGTTGGGTGAGATGTCCGCGGCGGCGGTTGTGCCTCGGTTTGCTCACATTCTTAGTCACCTCGTAGCCCTTGTTGAAGCCCAAGGCCATGTGACAGTGGAAGGCCATAGCTACTGTTCTTCGAAGGTTGCTGTGATGGAAGCAGAAAAACCTTATTAAATGAAGCATTTCTTTTATCTCACAAAAGGTAAATATTTAAGCAATAAGTTTTTAGTGCAGAATTTACTGAGTAAATAGGAAACTAGTTACACTGCCTTCTCAAGAATATATTATTTGCTTTCGTATTTCTTTTTTTGGGGGGGCAGTTTTTGGTCTTTAAAACTTTAAAAATCCTTTAAGATAAATATATTAAAATAGAACTTGAGAGAAAATAACTTGAGAGGTAAGGCAATCAGTTTTCAGATGATTTATTGAAATAAAGGTTCACAAGTTATATCAAAAAACCTAAAACTATCAAAATATTTAAAACTATTCTGTTGGAAAACCTGTACATTTCTATTTATGAATTTTTAAGAATACTTTAAAAGCATCAGACATTTTTCATAATATCAGAAAAAACAAAACACAGTAACACCCTCTCAAAAATCCAACTGTATACACAATATAATTTTTGTTTATTGTAAAGAAAAAAGATGAGTGGGCATAAAATATTTTGTCAAAATGCTAAGACTTCCCACCAGGTAATAGTTCTTACTATGTATTAAATGCTCCAGGCTCTAGGTTAGAAATTTTGAGGGCTGCGTTACATTTACTCCTCACAGGAGCGCAGTGAAATTGATCTGGGCAATGTAAATACCACACTGTTATGGGCTGATCCCTAGGTGCATAATTTCAGGTCATTTTAGTGTTGAGAACTGAAGGCAAATTTCTTCAAGTTCCAAGAGGACTGTGCTTTTTAGGATTGGAATGTATGAAAAATCTGCATGAATAGTCCTTATTCCTCTTTGGGCTAAGTGTGTTAGCTTCCTGGGAAACGAAGGTTTTAGAAATTTTTTTATTCATGAAGTTGCTTTCTTTAGAATTCTGAGGATAAGAGCTGCTAGGCAGATGAGCAGAATGTGTTACTTCTCTTCTGACATGTCTGCCCATCAAGACTAGCTGATACTGTACATTTTAATGAACCTTCTAGACTCAAAACTGACATTGATATTAACAAAAGGGATTTAGGTCAAAGAACTGCATTCATGTTAAAATTAGCCTCCAGCTTCACCATGAGCCAGGCATTTTATGTGACTGTATTCTGCTTAAGTACATATTTGTATCCATGTAAATGGAATGATCCCTTAATACCTTAGTGCTTCATTCTGGAGAGAAGGAAGTAAAATTAGAATCACACTGGTAAGGAAAACCATACAGCTTAATAATTTAAAAACTAAAGGTCACAAAATCAGGAACTACTGAAAACACGGATCTTTGAAACATCTCTTGTTTGAACCAAGGTTGTAAATGAAATAGTTCAAAGGCGTTTCAAAAGCATGCACATTAAGAAAATTAACTTGATTTGGCCATGGTCTGAATGTGTGTCTCCTTCTGAGATTCCTATATGGGAACTGAAATTCCGAGGTGACATTGTTGAAATGTGGGACCGAGGGGAGATCGGTAGGCCATGATTAATGCCCTCCAGTGGGGAGATAATACATTTATAGAAAAGGCTTCAGAGACCACTCGACCTTCCCATCTCTTCTCATGCCTTTTTGCCATGTGGAGTTTAGAGACGAGATGCCTTTTTGGGAGCAGAGAGCAGCCCTTACCAGACAGAAGTCTGCTGGTACTTTGTTTCTGAGCTTCCAACCACTAGAACTGTGAGCAATACATGTTTACTAGGTTGTTTGTTTGTTTATTTATTTTGGTACCAGGGATCGAACTCAGGACCTTGTGGTTGCCACACAGGTATTTATGCTGCTGAGCTATCTCCCCGGCTACCTTTCTACTCTTTATAAATAACCTGGTGCTGGCTGTTTTAACGGTATGAAGATGCATCTAAAATTTCAAGTACTTTATTTAAAAATCGTAAATATTGAATGATCAGAAATTTAATGGAAAATTTGGCAGTGAAGGACAATGGTGAATTTTCAGAATGGAGGTAGAGACATAAATCTTATAAGCTGTCTTCAGGGCAGGTTTTATGTGATTCAAATTCAAATGGACCTCTCATTGTCAGCCTGTTTGTATTTAGGTCTTGTGTTATAGAATATCTAGCATTGCAGAGCATTCTAACAGGATGGTTCTAGAAGCCTCAGGGCCAATAGCTGTTGTGAATCCTTGCCTGAGTCAATAACTGAAAATTATCAGAAGTCTTTCTAAATGGCCAATTTTTCTGGAGAAATACCAAAACATTCAGAATTGGAAGACTCTGTCACAAGTAACCAATGATTTTATAGAAATACTTAGCATAGAAATGCTATCAATGATTTTATATTTGTATTGAGAAATTTCAATTTTTTGCACAGTTTACATTTCTTTTTGTATATTTTTGCTTTGTATCAAATTGAGGCGACTTCATGTAATTGCAAGGTTGATAGGAGAAAGATCAGAGAAATTAGGGATCGCCATGGTCTCATATCTTAGGAGGCAATAAATGAAACAAGTGAAGAGAAAACCCTTAGGTGATTACCTTAAGGGATTATTTAATGCTAGTAAATAGAATATTTCATAGCTATCTTAGCTGATTAAGGAAAGGGACATTTTTCTGTGTGAATGCAACCTGAAAATTCTGCCAGAGTGGGAGAAAAATCCTTCAATTATATAGTGGACAGTTGTGTAATACAACAGAAAGAAGATAAGATCACAGTTGAGATTTTGCAGAGGTTAGAAAAATTTTCCAAGTAGTATACACTTGCAGCCAGGATTTTCCCTGCATTTGGAAGGAAACCCCTGCTACCCAAATGCATTTGGGGTGGATAGCATTGGAATTATGAATTTTAGCATTTGTGATGGAGAGTTAAATTATTTGTGAATTAGCTCAAAAACAAGTAATATAAAGAAGTGATAGTTTCAATAGATATTTGTGGGTTACTTAATCAGTGTTTGATACACAAGAGATCTGCAGTTAAAAAATAAATAATTAACCATATTTGGGTTCAAGAAAGGATAGTGTTGAGTTTTTTCCTTGGCTTCTTGATTTTCCCTATTAGGAGCAGCCAGGTGCCAATTTCAGGACCAGACTAGAATATTCTCTGGGCAAATGGGTGAAAGCGTAAGTGTATTTGATGATAAATGAAGCTTAAACTTCTGCACCAGTCACAAGTTATTTTTTATTCAAAATTTCCTTTTGAATACTAATGTCGATAAGTTCTGAGAAGAGGCTTTCATTTTTTTGAAGAGGGTGATGAGTGAAGGTGGAACATTGGGAAGTTGAGGGTGGGCTTAATCGCTCAATTTAAGGAAATAGATTGAGAGGTGGGGAAGGGTGTTCCAAGAGCAGAGAGGAAGAGTGTTTGAGGTACCTGAGTGAGAGAGAGAGAGTTGGGGAAGAGTAAAAAGAGGCTTAAGAAGAGCACACCTGATGTTTGGATACACAGGATGCATTTAAGCTCTCTTGTTTTGATGTGGACATTGCAAGACAAAGGGGACGTTATCTATATTTGGAGCTGTGAAAGAAATATGTAGATTTCCAGAGTCAAAATGGAGTTGTTGTATCAGTCCGAACAAGAAACAGTAAATAAAGCCAGGAGACTAGAAAGCCTTAGGACTGCCTGATAAGTATCACAAGATTGCACGCTACAAAGTTGTACGAAAGATCAGCAGAACCTGTGCGAGGACATCTGCCCAGCCACTGTCTGTTCAGTCTCTTACACTGCATTTATTATTAACCTTTATAGCCAAGGATTATTACTTCAATATATTGATATAATCCTCCTCATTTTTGTCTTTAGACTTTCTCCCTGACACCAACCTTTTTCAATATGCCCATAGTTCACTATGGCTCTTACGCGCCTACTCCCGGGATCTGTTATTCCTTAGCAGTACTCTGCTAGTCCCAAATAAATGTCATTCTTCTTTAGAGGACATTCCTCTCATTCTTTTTTAAGCTTAGTCTGTCTGTCTGTTTGTCTGTCTCTCCCTCTTTCCTTCCTTCTCTTTCTCCTTCCCTGTCTGTCTGTCTGTCTGTCTGTCTGTCTGTCTCTGTCTCCCTCTCTCTCTCTCTGTCTCTGTCTCTGTCTCTCTCTGTCTCTCTCTGTGTCTCTCTCTCTCTCTGTCTCTCTCTCTCTCTCTCTCTCTGTTCTGAGATATGTGACTTGTGAAGTCTGACTGCCAGGTACTTCGGGAGGAGAGAAAGGAAACTCAAGGAGAACAGGTTCACTGAGATTACAAGTGAATAAATTAAATTTTAAACTGTTTGCAATTATTATTCTATAATCTGTAGTGTGTATTTAATCACACTCCATCTCATTTATTTTTATAAAATACTTATTTAATTCCTCCCACATGTCACTACACATAATCACTGGATTGAAGGAATTTCTGTCGACAATTGCAACGATGATTGTTTGGCTAGAGGGCAGAGTGGGTAATAGACATTTTTATAAAATGATTTCAGAAAAACTTTCATTTTTGTTGATATGAACTCAATATAATATACGCCTGCAAGTTATTTTTATTTGCAGATTAATAAGACAGTTTATAAGCTTCTTATCCATTTTAGTCAAGATGTAATTCTTTATCTAACTAATGAGGGATTGTTAGCTCATAAATAACATTGCAAGAGTATGCCTTGCCCATTTAGTGGGCAAGCATTTAGTGAGTCAAATGCTTACCCAATTGGTGAGAAAAGCATGATCTGAATTTAAGAACACTTTATGTCCTTCTTCAATTGAAGGTGTAACGTGAAGTAAATTAAGTTTCAATATAATTTATTGCATTTTTAAAAGCTTTGTGCACTTTTCCTGAAAAAAAATGGCTGGATGCTTTAACAATAAAATTAACTTAAAGCATCTGCAACTACTAATAGCAATAATGATACACTCAGACGGAAATCCAGGGCATGCAGGTGGAGCAGTGTGCCCACTTACCCTTGGAATGCTGAAGGGCGCGTTAAAGATATATGGTTATTTTAATTAGGGAAAGTGAAAATCTTTTTTTGTGTCCTAAAAAACACAGGTCTGCAGTTCTCATATTAAAGCATCCAGAACAAACAGTGTTCATTAGTGATGATTTGAATGTTGTGGTTCTGGGGCTCGGCTTAGAACGTGACTGGCCAGCACCTTCCTTTATGTCTGTCCCTGCCAATGGATGGCACTGCAGGACTGTACTCCACACACACGTGTGGCAGTCTCCTCCATCATGTAGCTCTGCCAGTCACACACAAGTCGTGTGTGTGTGTATGTGTGTGTGTGTCTGCCTGCTGCGAGGAGCTGCTTGCATCCATTGTTCTATAAAGTGGGCTTTTCGGTATTTTCCCTAAAGAGTCTTTCACATTTATGCTTTCTTTATTTAAGGAAAAGCCTCAAATGCAAGGAAAGGAGTGGAAATATATAGTGGAACTCATATGGGGAATGAAAGGAGCTGTGTAAATTTTCTGCACCTGATTTCATGTTGGACTGCAGTCCCTTTTGTGCTAATGGGCTAAAAACTTATACTTCACAATTAAAGCTAACTACATCTCTTCTGCCTAAAGCAGCCTCGTTTAAATAAACAGCCAATCTGTGCAAAGTTCAGACTGCCTGATAGGGAGGCTTCTTTTGTACATGTGGTACTGCCACCAGGTGCTTCCCCAGACACTGTAGGTGCAAGAGGAGGCTTGTAAGTTGTCACTATGATGGTTGGGGATTAGAAACCTGGAAGACAGGCTCCAGACACCTAGTCCTTTGGGCCAATTTATGTTGATCTCACTGATTCCATTGCTGACATATTGGCCACCAGTGTCTCAGGATCAATCGCACAGTGGGTTCTAAATTGTTGCCTGCCTTTGCTGATTTCTTCCTTCTCCATCTCTGCTCTGCCTCTGCCTGCATCCCTGATGTTTACCGTTGACTCTTATTTAGGCTCAGTTGAAAGTAGGCACTGCCACTCTCATCCTTGGGATCATTTTTCCTGTCACTAAGCTGCCCTGCCAGGTGAACTCACCGTCCAGCTCCCTGTGCTGTTCTCTTTGGGCCTGGGGATAATTAAGGATTACTTGCTGTCACCCAGGTCCTGGAGAAGGCGTGGTACCGTCCCAGGTCTGCTCTCTGTCTAGGCATGTTATTTGCCATTTCATTTCACCCTTGTCTCTCAGTTGCTGAGTGATTCAGTCGGTTGTCCTTCAGAGTACCAAATGATACTTGGTTTCTCTTTAATTAATTGTCTTGACTCTGATCTACACCGTTTTTGTAATCTCTCCTGTGCACTGCTCTTTTCCTTTCAATTTTTTTCTGTAAAGAAGGAGCTACTCCTATATAAGAAGAAGTATGTGATCGGTTCCCTGTCATCCTTAGTCAAATCTACATCTCCATCCCAGCTGTCAGAGGCTTGTTGTGGGCTGTGACATCAAAACCTCTGATGTCTGTGAGGGCAGATGCAGCCACAGTGGCTGCGCTCAGTAATTGGTAGGGGGAGAGAAGGCCCAGGGAGCATGCCAGGAGGATGTCACAGAAATTGGAGTCAGGAACTTCATAGGGCTGTCATCTACAAGTATGGATTTGTTTTCACTCACTCTGTCATTGCCTCACTTGAGGAAACAAACTAGCTCTGTACCTTGCTTGCTTCTTGGGTTAACCTTTGGGTGTAAGACTATAGGAGGAGTGGGTGTTCTTCCACTTACTAGATTTCTGATAGCAGTTATATAAATTTGCTACAGTACAAAAGTCTCATAGGCTACATGATGATGTAAACCGCAAAAGAATCAATTGGCTCACATGTGTGGAGGCTGGAGTTTGAGGCAAAGGCGTGGGAAGTATTTTTGGAGGCCTCTCTCCTTAAGTAGCTGTGTGCAGTATTCAGGGCATGGGTTGTGCCATAGTTTACTTATCAGTGCTCCTGTTATGGGAAACTTAATGTATTTCCATTTCACCCCCACTAGGAGCAACACTGCATTAGACCATCCTCGCATATGACTTTTTGTTATGTATTTTGATATTGCTTTTGATTAAGATACCTAGAAATTTAATTGCTGGCTTAAGAAAAATGCACACTTTACTTTTTGCTTGTATTCTAACTTTGATAACACAGGATTTCTTACTGAAAATTTACGTTTCCATGTAGTTGGGATTTTAAATCTTTTTTTAAAAAATGTTTTATTTATTTAGAATAGGGTCTTGCTGTGCAGCTCGGATTCATAGTGATTTTCCTGTCTCAGCTTCCCAAGAGCTGGGATTACAAGTGTGCATTCCCATGCTCGGGGAAATACATTAAGTTTCCTATAACAGGAGCACTGATAAGTAAAATATGGTATAACCCATGCCCTGAATACTGCACACAGCAACTTGAGGAGAGAAGCCTCCAAAAATACTTCCCATGTGTTTGCCTCAAACAAAAATTATTAATCTCATGTTATGTATTCATTTCAGAAATATTTTTTCTGAAATTCATTCTGTTTACATCTTATATCTTTCACATTTCAATATTTTTCTACAATTTTTAATTTGCTATATAATTATTATTTTTTTTCAATAAAGTTAATAATGAGAAAAAAATCTCTGAAAAGGACCAGATAGATCAGCAATCTAAAGAGCCTGTTTAGGCAAGTTTAGGCAGGTGCAGGAGAACAAGGTTCTGTTCCTGGTACCACATGCCAAGCCAAAAAATTAAATGAATATAACAATAAAAATTGTCTAAAATAAACATGAAGAAGGGTTCACAGATCAGTCATATACTAGTTCTATCTGTGCCAAAATCAAGGGACTTATATTTATATAATTAGAATTCTTAAAGTAGAAAGGGGTAGGCAATAAATATTTAAAGATTTAAATTTTCTGAAACTAGTAAAAATTATAGCACCACATTTCCAAGAAAAATGAGCCTCTTGAAGAAGAAATATGGATAAAATCATACCAAGATACACAAAAACTAAAATTGTCCAAAACTAATTATAAAGAAAAAAATCATTAAAGGATATACATAGAAAAAATATTAGCTATGGAAGAACAAAATTAAACAGCATCTTATTCCACACTGAAAAAAAAGAGCAAGTGGGTAAGAAACCAGACTTATTTATTCAAAGGACTGAATAAAAAGATCTGTCCTCACTGAATTTTATATTTAGCAAACATACCTTTGAGAACTAAAAGTAAAATATTTTCCAGTTATACCAACTTGAGATATTCTAATACCTCCAGACACAGCATATAGAAAATAACAAAGACCATAATCCAGAAGGCAAGAGAAGTAGTTGTGTGGTCCTGGATAAAGAATAAAGAGCTCTCTAAATGGTAGTTATGCAGGACTATGTAAAATATAATATTAGACAAACCCATTTAAGAGAGTTCATTGTGGGGCCGGGGAGATGGCTCAGTGGAATAAGTGCTTCCCTGGCAAGCGCCAGGG
>NDGN011436747.1:0-13533 GCA_002564285.1 Tympanoctomys barrerae
TTATGGGTGGGCTTGGGTTCTGAGGTTGCATTTTGCTCCTTCTTGTCATTTTGTGTAGCACTGACTTCTGACCTTTGTTGTAGATCTTCGTTGTAGTTATAACCTTATCATGTACTGAAGTTCACGTACAGATCTACAACGTTTGGATTTATCCAGGTGTGCCTGGCTTTGGTCTGGCTGCTGTGCTCAGCTCTTTCCTACTGCTGCCCTTAAGGGTGAACCTGTTGTGCCCCTGTGTCAAGATGTTCTGTTCCTGGACTAGCTGGGTGGTTCTATCCTGTACACTCTCTGCAGGGATTGCAGCTGCAGGGTTACACCCGAGGCATGTAAGCCTGACCTGAGCTGAGCCTGGAGGGGACAAGATGGAGTAGAAGATGGAGGCAGCTCTCCCACACACTCAGTGGACCTGGGCTAGGAATGGGTGTGGGGGTTCCCGGAACATGGTAGAAATTCCTACTCAGTGGGCACAGTGGGGGAGGTGCTGCGGAGAGTTGGGGGGCCTCCCACTGGGTGTAAGAGGGTCTCACCCACGCTGTGCCTGGGCTGGCATGAGTAGTGGGTCCCACCTGTGCAGGTTAGTGGGAGGGTCTCCCACACACTCACTGGACCTGGGCTAGGACTGGGTCTGGGAGTTCCAGGAATGGGGCAGAAATTCCTACTGAATGAGTGGGGTGGGGGAGGTGCTGTGGAGTGGTATAGGGTGTCCCAAGGGGGTGGCAAAGCCTCTCATCCACGCTGCGCCTGGGCTGGGATAAGTAGTCTGTCCCGCCCACTCAGGGTAGTGGAGAGCTCTCCCACACACTCTACTGGTCCTGGGCTAGGACTGGGTCTGGGGCTTCCTGGAACGCTGCAGAAATTCCTACTCAGCAGGCAGGGTTGGGGAGGTGCTGCGGAGTGGTGTGGGGCATCCCAAGGGGGTATAAGAGGGTCTCACCCACACTGTGCCTGGGCTGGGAGGAGCAGTCTGTCCCGCCAGCGCAGGGTAGCCAGAAGCTCTCTCTGAGATTGTTATTTAATACAATGAAAATTTGTTTTTATTTTATTTTCTATAAATTAAACTCTTATTGTCATTATAACAAGTTATGCATTCCTTAAATAAATTATTTTTCAAGTGATTTTAATTAATTTTTATTTTGATTTATTTTTCTCTCAGTGCTGTGGGTTGTCATTGATACTTTAGCAAATTTTTATCTATTCCTCTTAGTTTCCATGTACACATATGTGAGGACATATAAGAAGTCTCCTTCTTTAGATTATAGAAAAGGACAAGTTGAATAAGTTACTTATGCCTTTTGTTGTGCCAGGAAAAAGAAGGGGGGGGGAGAATTAAGTAATTCTATAATAGTTGACCACTGGACCACAAACTGATTTGCATTGTCTCAGCATGGTACATGTCAACTCTAGTACTTGTGCAGCTGCCTTACACACTCAACAAGTTGTATTTCCGTATGGACAAAGATACAGTGTGAAATCTAGGCACAGCAGGTAATCCAGAGTATATAAATACAAGGCTTTGTTAAACATGGGATGATTATGGGATGATATCTCCTTAGACCTTGAAAACAAAGCTCTGTCCCGAACGTTGGGTAAACTACTGTGGGTCAGCTTATCAGAGCAACATGGAAACCCTCTTAGCAATATCTCCAAGGTAATACTTCCTTGGTGTGGAGAGGAAAAGGGAACATAGATCTCATAATAGTCAATGTTATCCGGTGGAGTTAGCTGGTTTCTGATGGAAGCGATTCTTTGGATCATCAACACTACTTTCGTAACAGACAGAAGAGTTTCTTCTTGCAAACTTTGCTTCTTTGCACAAACCTCACTGTAATAATCTAAATCACAGAGATGCTCTTCTGCATACTGTATATGCTGAGATAAAAGCACATAGCTAGATTTTATTAACTGCATAATTATAGAGATTTATTTTTAAATAAACACTAAGCAATTTAAAGGCTAGTAATGTCCACAAGTTTACAGTGCGATGTTAGATGATTCTGGTAGATTTATGACTTCTGTGATTTTCTCTCTCAGTAATTTAAACATATTTTAGGATTTTGTCACTACTTTTGACAAAATGCTTTGAATTTGATGGTTGTGGTAGAAAGTGCTCCAAATACCAAATATTGGATAAAATCTTAGACTTTTGGGGATATGAAAGAAAAATATCTCAATCTAATTGTCCTTACAAATTGGAAGAAATCTGCAAAGCTATATCTTACTTTTCATCTTGTATTTGCAAATATAATAAAATACTGGGCTACAGTTTCTTTTTCTTTTCTTTTGTTCTTTTTTGTTTGCTTATTCAGTGCTGAGAATTAAACTGAGTACCTCATGCTTGCCAGGCAGGTGCTGTGCTACTGAGCTAAATCCCCAGCCTGGCATATTTTTTAAAAAACAATATTTAATTTGACCAAGTCTATTTGTTTTTACCAAATGAATAAAATAATTTACCCAATCCCTTTACTTTTCTTACTCATGACTCTTTTCCCAAGCTAAAACGTGCCATAATCAGATGCCTACTATCTGGGTGTCCATGAGCTGTGATGGATTATTTCTAATGGGTGCTATTCTCCTACTGGATTAACTGGTCTTGGTGCTTTCTCTTTGGACAACTTAGCAAAGAACAATGCCTTGGCCATTTGCCCCATAGGCAGTGGCACTGAGTGTATTTTTAAAAAGCTGATTACATACACAAAAGGATGTGTTTATTTTGGGACTATGTGAGAGGAAAAAGCTTGAGTGTGTAAGTGTGCGTGTGCTTCTTTCAACTTAAAACCCTGTCTGGCGGACTGCCATCTCCATGCCAGTCTCCATGGCAACTTCTTTAAGGATGAAGTAACAGAAATGTGAGGAGGCTGCCTGCCCTCAAACAAAGCTGCCACAGCCCCGCTAGAGGCCTGACTGGGCAGAATCCCAGAACATTTCACGTTCCAGGAGAGTTCTGCAGGTTACTGCAGCTGGCTCTGTTTAAAGGCACAGCATCTCCAGCTGGGTGGAAGTTAAAGCCTTCCCACAGGTACTTTTTTCCTGAAGCTGGAAAGTAGGTGTGTGACCTTATGCATCTAAATATGACTTTAATCTCTGCATCTACTTCTAACAATTTAAATAATTTGTATCTTAGTTATCTCTGAGCAACATTTGATTAAGACTACTGCCTGATATAATGTGTTCAAAACGTAAATCAAGACATGACAGAAGTACCTTTAAAATCCCCCCAAAAATGTCAACAAAGTGAGACTGAATATTTTATTATATGTATCTTTTATGCAGAGTATAGAGCTGAGATATAGCTCAGCAGCATAGCACCTACCTGCCAAGTTCGAGGTCATGAGTTTGATTCCATATATATATGAAGAAAGAAAGAAAGTAAATAAGAAAGAAAGGAAGCAAATAAGAAAGAAAGGAAGCAAGTAAGAAAGCAAGAAGCAAGTGAAGTGGGCCAACACAATAGCTCAGTGGAATAAGTGCCTGCTTAGGCAAGGGCAGGGACCTGATTCTAATCCACAGCACCACATGCCACACAGGCCCCACTCTCAGGCACACTGAGCTGGCCACCAAGACCGGGCATGATGGCACATGCCTGTAATCTCAGCACTGGGGAGGCTGAAGACAGGAGAATCACTATGAGTCCGAGTTGCATGGTAAGACCCTGTACCAAATACATTTTAAAAAAATAAAAATGAAAATAAGATAAAAAATGAGTGTATTTGCCATTTTAATTCATCATAATGAATTTATTAATGATTTACTAAGAAATTAATAAAATGATTTATGAAAAAGTATGTATAGTAACAGTGACTATTAGCAGTTCTTATCCAGGAATAACTTTTGCTTCTTAATACTCAGTAGTGATAAAGTGCTTGCCTAGCTTGTGTGAGACCCTGGTTTGAACTCCTCTTTTGTAAAACAAAACAACATTAAAAAAACAAACAAAAAAACCCCAAAAACAACAATAAAAAAACAAAAGCGAACAACAACAACAAAAAACATTTGGCAGTACTTGGAGACAAATTCAGATCATCCAAGCTGTAGCCCAAATGTGGCCTCTGGTGGGTACAGCTGAGGATGCTCTTTATCATCCTATACTCTGTAGAACAACTCCCACAACAAAAATGTGCTTGCCCAGAAGGTCAACAGTGACAACCTGTGGTACCCTGATAATACATGAATAGATGTCCTATGTGTGTTGTGGGTGGACACACACAATAGGTTTAAAATAAATATCATCATATATAGCAATTCAGATAGAAATAAACTCACCAAACATTTCTCTAAGTTGTTCTTGTTCTATCCTTCAGCCTTGGTGCTGAAATTCATGACAAATGTCAGGCTCAGATCTAACTCCGGTTTTATTTATGCAATGTATTCAGCATCCTTATACATGCAGAAAGTTGCATTGAATATATTTTATGTTAAGTGTTAATTTATTTTCTTTAAGAATTAATAAAATGGGGGCCGGAGAGATGGCTCAGTGGAATATGCGCTTCCCTGGCAAGTGCCAGGGCCTGAGTTCAATCCCTGGTTCTGCAAAAAAAAAAAAAAAAAAAAGAATTAATAAAATGTTTGGTAAGTTTAGCTAAGGGAAATATTTATGAACTGTAATATCTAGATTTCTTGTTTCATTACCCATGTCCTGATGCTTTCTGGAGTATTTATGTTTTTCCTATTCTATTCTATTCCTCAGAATTACCTTATGTTAGTTTTTGAAACACTTATGGAAAATTGTAAGTTTTTGATTGTGAAAATTCACAGTTCACTTCAACGACAAACCAAGATAGTTTTTCTCTTGTGCCAGTACCACTCAAAGTGTGGTTTCCTGAACTCAAGCACATCCACAGTGATTTTATTGACAGTCTGTAGCAAAATAGATATGGAAATTGAGAGTACCACATCACCTACATGCATCTAACTGAATACTTTAATTATTGTGAAATTTACTGTTTTATTCAGTGTGATAGCTTGAACTCCAGAAGCAACATCATATGGGGATCTATGACAAATTTTAAAAGAATTGCTGAAACTCAACCACTGATTATATGAAAAACAGCACACAGTTACTATTTTTTAAATTACCTGGAAATAGTTTATTCAAGCATAGGTCATTTCTATCTATATCTGGATGTCTCTGCTCAGGCTATCCCTGTGTTTTGTTGGAAAGCTGAAGTTCATGGGTGCTGTGGTTTGAATTTTAAGCATCCCCCAAAGGCCCTTATACAAAAGACCCAGTGCTGAGATAGCCCTATAGGAAGTGGAGGAAACTAGTAGACAAGGCCTAGTGAAAAGTCACTGTGAACATGCTCTTGAAGATGGTATTAGGAAGCCAGAGCCTTTTCCCCCTTCTTTCTCTTGCTTCTAATCTACCATAAAGTGACAACTGCTTTCCCACATATTCCTGCCAGTGTTTGTGACTCACCACAGGCCAGCAAACAACACAGGTTACTGACTAACTTCTGAAATTGTGAGCCAAAATTAACCATTCCTTCTTATGCGCTAATTATTTTAGGTACTTTTTCACAAGGAATGAAAGCTAAGTAAGACAGTTGCTTCTTCCTTACAGGTTGAATAACATATGGAATTGGTGTGACCTATGAAGGGTTTCCTTTTGGAGATAAAAGAGCACCACATGCATCAGTAAAGATAGGACACATTGCGGCTATTATCTGAAACACCCACATCTCAGAGGCTTAACATAGTATTTGTAGAGTTTTGTATCTAACAGCACCTGTCTATCACAGGGAGGCAGGTCCTCTCGGCAGGTCCTCTCTCACATCAGCTGCTCTGGAACCTGGGCCAGTTGAGTATACCCTATGTTCCACTTTGCTGCTCATTCTCCAGAGAGAAGGAACAAACTTAGCCACTCTTTTTCAAATAATTAACTCATGTGTCACCTCCCTCACCTAAATGGACTGCTCTCATCATTCGACCTCAATCCAACCACATATAAACATGTCCCATCTGCCCAAATGGTTTGTATGAATGATGCAGGGAGAAGAAAGGATGGAAGCACTTAAAAAATGAATTAAGGAATGTCATGAATGTGTATCACCTCCTCACAATGAATGGAATAATTAATACATATATGGACTAATACAAATGAATAAAACTTCTGTGTATTGCTACTAATTAACACATTCTCAAAAGTAACACCCTCGTTTTTGCTTTGAAGCATATCACTCACACTTTTACACAGCCACAGGAAGCACTGTAAAGAACCAGAAAGAATGTTTCCTGTGATGTTACATAGACTCCAAGTCCTATTGCTTAGCTTTTGTATAACTATGCATAAATTATTTAATTCCCTCAAAATAGGACAATAATGTTCAGCTATGGATCATTTTTTTTTTTGAAATTTCATTGAGAAACAAATATCAATGAGACAATTTCAAAAACAATTAATAAGACAGTTTCAATAATTAATACAGTGCATATTGTTGCCTTCATAGTGGTAATCCAAAGTACAAGATGCAGACATGATATCTCGTCCAAACACTGTTAGTACAAATCTTCATTCTCATTGAATTAAGAGAAAATAGCTGTATATAAATCCTAACTATTTTGTATGTACAGATACAAAATGGTCCTTCATTTGTATCCTCTTTTTGTTATTTTTTCAGAGATGGGTATTCCAGATTGTAATGAAGATTAAATCGAGTAGGTTTCGTTAACTTGCCTTGAATACTATCTGTTCAATGTAGACAAGGAGAAATATTTCTTATTAGGCGGTAATAGCTTCAGCTCAGTTAAAGAAAGAATTTTTTTTTTTTAGAAAGAATTTTTTTGATTGACAGAATCTAAATAATATTGGAATTAATTTAGGTGAAATTTTGCTACTGAATCATGATAAATTTATAAACATCTTCACAATCTTGTGTATCACTGTTAATCTAGATAACACATGTTGAATTGCTCTTTATAAAATCTGTTGGGAATAAATGTTTCTTATCTTTTACACATTTCTTTGTTAGGAGAATTTATGATGCCACTTAGGTCTTTGTGCTCTGGATTAATGTGTATTATTACTTTTAGGAAATTAGAACTATGATATGGTGGTCTTACTTGAAATCCTTGTTCAATTTTAACTGATTTAAGGTTAATTACATGTATTTTTCCTGGTTCAGAGTTTATTATGTAGATTAATCCTTTTGAAAAGAGAGAGTATTTAGTACATGAAAAATAAACCTCATAATGGTAGTCAATGTATAAAAAGACTATTTGTGCAAATAGATGCTATTGAATGTCAGACAACTTGGCATTTCCAAAAAAGAAAAAAAAATACTATTTTAGCAGAATAATATGCTAGACTCATTCTCAGAGCATAGAATGATATTCGATCTATGATTCTCAGCCCTTAATCTGAGATGTTGTCCTTCCAAAATAAACATACCTTTATTTATCAGGTACTCTTCATTTTGACCACTATATTAGTTTCACTTGACTCATATAACAAATCACCGCATTTTATTTTCTGCTCTGTAGTAAATATTTTGTACCTGTGAGTCAATCTTAGCTGTTTCTTCTTCTGCCTCTTTTTATCTTTCCTTTTTTGGACTCTGGACCCATGGTATTATTTGAGATACTTCAAAAACTGATGTTTTCAGGTTTCTGGGCTTCACTTCCATTGTGAGGGTCAATAAAGCTGTTCTTCTTGTGTGGATTGTAGCAGATTAATGTACAGCATTTCCTTTTTTTAAACCCATACCTGTAGTCATGCTTTCAATGGGGTTTTTATAGCTTCTCCTTTTGAACTTTGGAGTCTCTTTCTTCACCTCTTTCATCTGAGTTGATTGTGGAACTTTCTTCATTTAGTAGACATAATGGCATTTCAGCTCAGAGTCTTGATCTCAAGAGGTCTTGAAGGCTTCTTTTCCTCTCTTGGCACCCAACCACTGCATTGAGAACAGGCCAGGTTGGAGGCCAGAGGATGAAGTACTGTGTGGAGAAGAGCCAGTACTTGCAGAGGCCATCCTAAAACAAGGGTCTAGCAGACTTTCAGCTGACTGCTAGTCCAGAAGTGAGCGCTTACAATTTAACAAGCAGCTACTGCATGTATCTTGGAGTTACCAGCCTTGAGGGTGCAGTAATTTATAACACTGCAACTTTTATACACACCATAGTTGTATTTAAACTTGCATGCTTAATTGAGGCAAGGGAGAAATAGGTAGCATATGTTAATCTGAATAAGATTCACCACCTGAGTCTTTAATCTGAGATGTTGTCCTATCAAAATAAACATACTCTTATTTATCTGGTATCTTCATTTTGATCACTACATTAGCTTCACTTGACTCATAAGAAATCACCACAAACTTGGAGGTAAAAGAAACACATATGTTGTCAGAAAATTCTGTGGTTCAAAAAGTTCTAAAAATTACTCATCTTTTGACATATGGGTAGGTAGAGGATCTCCAAACTCATCCACCTTTGCTCAAGAGTTCTTCCCTTAATTTACTTCATTCTTTACATTTTACAGTAAGAATGAATAAAAAACAGTGTCATGCTTTTCAACATGACTCGAAAAGGCTTTTCAGCTAAATACTTTCTTATCGCCTTGTCATTCTGTGCCCCATATATTTTTCAGAATGTGAGTGCCCTATGTTTTTCACCACCAGATCGCAGTAGAAAAGTTCTTCATTTCCTTCTGAAGCCCTATCAATAAATTACTGCCAAATGGGGACTTTCTCCTCAGTTTGTCATTGTTGTGTGTGCTCTCACAAGGAGCAACATTATAACGTTCACAGCTTCACAACAGGCTTCTACGTCCACATGCACTCTTGACTCATGGTTATTCTGTCTGTCTTCAAAACCAGCAGCGTGACATCTTTAAAGTTCTCCTCTCCACCTCTGTCTTCTCAGCTTCTGTCACCGAATGAAGATCCCTCATGCTCTGTCATTTTACTCATGCTCAAATTAATACAATTTGTCTTCAAAGATTTTCTGTGATGACAGATGAACCACACTTAGTTTCTGATGTCCAAAGTTCACTTCCATTCTTACTTAAGGACAATGTTTACATGCTAACCAGATCTTTCAACACCATAACCAAGAAATGGTTATTTGCCCATATCTTGCCACTGGGTTTGCCCACCATTAGTTATCCTACTGTCATTCTTTCTGTATATATTAAACTTACTCAAAGTCCTTTTATTTTTTAAGTTTTAAAAATAAATATTTATTTGGTTGAAGGTTTGCTTGTTTCTACTAAATGGTAAGAATAAATAATTGGAGAAAGAAAAAGATTGTGAAATTATATTTAAGAGAAGACTGGAAAGAAATCCAGGTAATAACAAACAATTTGGTGCCACCCTGTAGGGGGATTGACTTATTGGATTTCATCTGTTTCTTGTTTATCTATTTCTGTGTCTGTAGCACAACCTTCTAGAGACTTTTGGCAGCTCTGAGCACAAATGAATATCCAATAATTTTCCCATAGAAGGTCCAAATATCCTTGGAGAGAAAACTGAGTGGAGATTTTTCAGCTTTACCACACTCCTTCCTGAAGCAGAAGCTGATCTGCTGGACAGAGAATAAGAACTGCTCAGTCAAAGTCGGTTGTGTTCTTGAAGCTTCAGAGTCAAATGTCTCAACTCAGTTCCTCAAGGGATAGCTCAGCCATTAGTGATGATTACCGTTCATTAGAGCGACACTGTCTAGATAAGCTTGTCTAACTCTTAATGCACCAGACAGTAGTAGTGGTAGTATTAACTAAGATTAGCTCCTTATTCATCTATTTTATTTCTAAATACTTCTTTTTAAAGATCCAGTATTGTTAAGGAAATAGGACATCAATAAGACAAGGCAATCTTGCTACAGAAGCGAGAGTGGGTAGCCTTCGATAAGATAATGGTATGGCAAGAAGTAGAGCCAGGAAAGATGTCCTGTGCTGTGTGCTCCCTACTCAGGGTGGCTTCTCATGTGTACATCTGTACAATCACCTTGGGCTTATTTTTAGAATGGGCCTATCTGGGGCTTAACATTGTTGTTAACTCTGTTACCACCTTGAGATTTCTAGTGGTTTCTTTTCTTCTTAAGTTAAGTTTACCAGTATATTTTATATCTACAGAATGATCATATTCATTGTAAGAGATTTGTGCCTGTATATGATATATTTTGATGCCTCTTTTTCCCCAATCCCTCCTTCTACCTTCAAACCCCTTCCTCTCCCTATTTTAAAAAGCTTTGTTTCCATTTTATCTCTTTATTATTTTCTCATTTCCCTTTCCTCATTTCCCTATTTCCGCTCCCTAGCTTTTCTTTCCTTTTGAACAATTTCTTCCCATTTTATAATAGCTATTTTATATTTTGGTCTTAATTTACTCTTACAATTGGCATACCAGAGAGACAATCTGGTAATTATACAGGTGTGTAAGATTTATTTCACTTAAGAATTTAGTTTCAAATTTCATCCATTTACTTAGAAATGTTTCAAGTTTATCATTCTTTAAGGCACATTAGTATTTCATTTTATAGAAACGCCCCATATCCTTTTTTGTTTTGTTTTGCTTTGTTTTGCAACTCAGTCCACCCTGAGGCAAGGCTGACACAGCATGTGGTGCTGGGGATCAAACTGCAGTCCCCTGCACCTGTCTAAATTTATCTAAGAAGCACTTTAAATCACTGAGCTATCTGATCGGCCCACCTCCACATTTTTTATACATTCCTCAGTTGATGGAGATTTGGATGGTTTCCAAGATTTAGCTATTACAAACTGTGAGGCTATAAACATAGTTGTGTATATATTACTGCAATACGATGTTTTTAATTCTTCTGGAAAATACCCAGAATGGGAATAGCTGGGTTAAATGGGACCTCCAAGCTTAGTTTTTTGAAGAATATCCATATTGATTTTGACAGTGTTTGCACCAGTATATACATCCCCCCAACAGTGGGCAAGGATTCCTTCTTCCCCACAGCCCATCCAGCAAGTTTTATTGGTTGATTTCTTTATGATAGCCATTTTTTTCTGAGGAGAGATGTAAACTCAGTGTTGTATTAAATGGCACCTCTCAAATGATCAATGATGTTGAACATTCTTTCATATATTTATTTGTCATTTGGATTTCCTCATCTGAGAAGTGTGTGTTCATCATGTGACCATTGTTGAATGAGATCTGTATTGGTTATTGTTCTCTCATTGCTGAGACCAAACACCTAATGCACAGAATCAAGGGAGGAAGGCTTATTTACCTCACTGTTGGTGAAAGTTTCAATCAATCCTTGTCTGCCTCCAAGATAGAGTGGAACATGGCAGAGGACAACAGTTTATGTTGGTAGAAAACAACAAAAGCAACAAGAGCAAAAACAGAACAGTACAGAGGGCAAGCTTCTTTCCCTTCCTTGTATTGTATATGGGCTGCCTGTTCCAAGGTGAGTATAGCACTCACACCTATAATCCTAGTATTAGACCATGAATCACTCATGAATTATAGAATCCCACTCTCACTACAGTATGAAGTTTTGGGGACATCTGAACACAAATCATAACAGGGTCTTTAAATTTGGGAGATCTGATGTTGAATTTTTTTTTCTATATTTAGGACAGGGTCTACTAAGTCTACAGGGTCTCACTATGTAGATCAGACTTGTAGTGATTCTCCTGTTTTCAGCCTCCCAAGTTCTGGGATTAGAGACACATGCCACCACGTCCAGTCTCCAGTGTTGTCTCAGTGAACCCTGTCGGCCATGCCAGCCACTGCACTCTGCCTAAGCAGGCCCTTCAGTTCACTGAGCTATCAGACCAGCCCTTGAAATTCTTTATGTATTCTACATATAAGTCCTCTGTCTGAGGGGCAACTGGTTAAAATTTTTTCCCACTTATTGGACGTCTTTTCACACTATTGGCGATTTCCTTTGTTGTGAAGAAGGTTTTTTAGTAGGATGAGATGACATTTGTTGATTCTTTGTATTACTGCCCATTTTATTGGGGTATTATTCATGAAATCTTTACCTACACCTAAGTCCTTAAGAGTTTTCCTATTCTCTTTTATTGCGGATGTAGTGTTTTTATGTTAGTATTTATATTTTTTATTCATTTTGTTATTGGCTTAGTGCATGTTGATAGACATGGGTCTAGTTCTAGTCTTTGGCATATGAAAAGCCACTGTTTCAAGCACCATTTGTTAAAGAAGCTGTCTTTGTTCCTGTGAATGTTTGGCTCTTTGTCAAAGATAAGATGGCAGACTATGTTTGAATTTGTTTCTACATCTTCCAATCTGTAACTTTGTAGTGTAATTTTAATTCAGGAATTGTGATGCTGCCTGTCTTGCCTTTGCTGTTGAGAATTGTGTTTGGTATTCTAGGTCTCTTCTGGTTCCAAATGGGTTATAGCAGTATTTTCTCTAGTTCTAGAGAAGGTATGCTAATGATATTTTGAATGAGACTGCATTGCATATGCATCAAAATTTGAGAGTATGACCATTTTAATATATCAGTTCTTCTTACACATGAGCAAGGAAGATCTTTCATTTTCTAATTCCTTCTACGATTTCCTTTTTCAGAGTACTATAGTTGTCAATGTATAGATCTTTTGCTCCCTTTGTTACATTGATCACTGAGTATTTCATGTTTTTAAATACTATTGTGAAATATGTGGTTATCCTGATTTCTCTCTCAGTGTGCTTGTTGTTTGTGTACAGGAATGCAATTGATTTTTGTGTGCTGATTTTGTTTCCAGCTATGCTACTGAATTTGGTTGTTAAATCTCAAAGTCTTTTGGTGGAGTTTTATGCATCTTCTGTGTAGAGTATCATGTCATCTGAAAATAATGATACTTTAATTTCTTCCTTTCTTATCCTTATTCCTTTTATATTTTTCTTTGTTTATATACTCTGGATAATGTTGCCAGAACCATACAGAATAGGAGTGGTTATAGTGCGAATCCTCATCTTGTTCATGATTTTAGAATGAAAAATTTCAGTTTTTGTCCATTCAGTACAATGTTGTCTGTCAGTTTGTCATAGATGGCTTTATCAGATTGAAATAATGACTGTCTATTCTAATTTTCTATGATATTTTATTATGAATGGGTGTTGCACCTTGTGAAATGCTTTTTATGAACTTATTGAGATGATTATATGATTTGTGTCTTTTATTCTGTTGCTATGGTGCATTTCATTTATTGATTTGTTTATGTTGCACCATTCCTGTATCACTTGGATGAACTCTACTTGCTCATGGTATATAAACTTTTTAGTGATTTGCTGTTTCCCAAAATATATTATTGATGATTTTTGCATCTATGTTCATTCAAAATATTGGCCTGCAGTACTCCTTTTTAGTTGGCTCCTCTTTTGGTTTTGATATTTGGGTAGTAGTTGCTTCCAGGAATGATTTTGAATGTATTGCTTCCCTGACAATTTTGTTAAAGAGTTACAGTGTTGGTGGTGTTAAATCTTGTCTAAATTTCTGATAGAATTCTACGTTAATCTATCAGAACATAGGCTTTTCTTTATTGGTACATTTTATATTACATTTTAGACTTCTCTTCCACTTGATGAGCCATGATTCCACCTGAGTCTACAGGGTGGATTTCAAAGA
>NDGN011436770.1:0-13821 GCA_002564285.1 Tympanoctomys barrerae
TAGTAATCAGTTTTGAAACTGTCTCATTGCTATTTGTTTCTCAATAAAATTATTTAAAAAAAAGAAAAACATCTGGAAGAAAATTAAAAAAAGAAACAATCTTTCAAGAAATGACAAAAATGAGAGAGATATAGACACAGAAAAGGAGAAATCCCATTTGCTAAAATGCTACTTTATCAACATGTTCTACATAGGCATAGGCCCGTGTGGTTAGTGGGAGCCTTGCAAGTGAGTTGTCTACCATGATACCCAGTCTGTTTGGACAGAGAGTCTGGAACCCATGACTTGGATCACTGTGCTCCCATTAGAGAAGCTGCCTTGGTATTTTTAACCCACATGTCAATAAGCAAATCTCTCCACCATTGAAGAAAACTCCCAGGGGAAGAGATGTAAGAAAGCTTTGTGTTTGTGTACTGATCTTCACATTTTCAGTACAGTTAGCCATTTCCTCAACAGATGCTGACAGCAGCATAGCAGGAAGACCAAGGCAGACATCATACTTCCACATGACAGAAGGGAGATCCTGAGAGGCTCGTTGTTGAGGTGAACAATCATCTCAGTTTCTCTTAACCAGGCACCACTTTTCAGCTCATGGTGAGACTTTGAGAAGATATATCTATATCTATATCTATATCTATATTAATGTGGACAAAGTTTAAAGATTCAGATAATAAGGCAGACATTTATGAGGTACCAGGAGGAGTGCAAAATGACCAGAACTCCCTCAGGCTAATGGGCAGAAACACCAGCAGGGTGGGCAGAGTTAATTGCTCAAGCCCTGGGTGTGTGGCCTCATGCAGGGCACATGGGATCCTTAATTGATCAAATGAGGGCCCCTCTGCTGTGAGCCAGGGCTGTCATGCCTCCCAGTCTGGAAAGCAGGTCATCAGGCTTCAGGAGCTTGTATCACATGGGAAATGCTTTCGCTCTCTGAAAAAGAGTGAAATATGACTGAATTCTTTTTCTGAGTTTTTTTCTAGAACTTCCATGGCATCTGGACAACTTCTGCTCTGTAAACAGCATCTTTTCAAGTATTTTCCAAAATCTCTGGCTTTGTAATCTGAAACTGTTTATTTGGCACAAGATTATGAAACATTCCACTCTTTTTTAGTGCCGAATTTTTGCTAGAGGTTTATCATAGGAGACGGGAAAACTTCAAAGATTGTGGTTGTCTTACTAGCTTCATGCTATATCCAAAATTTCACAATACGGTGTCTTAACCAAAATGAACAACAAATTCAAAGTACTAAAAAAATAAGAGATGATAGCATTTTATGACAAAGGCCTTAGAAAAATAGAATAAGAAAAATATCTTTGGTTAATAGCCCTTTTCTCCATAACATTGTATAGTCTATGTATATCATATAGAATGTAAAATATATGTCTATTGCTAATGAATAAATATCACACAACAAATATTTATTGGATGATGTCTAGTATGCATTGGGTAGTAACTGACAAGACAGATATCATGTCTAATCTTACAAAATTTAACATCCATCAGGTTGTCAGATATTAATCAAATAATTAAGGAATTATCTCATGAAAATTGTGATGAACAAGGAGCTATGAGGACCACGGGCTTTGATGGCTTGGCAGGTTAGGATGTCTCAACACCAGTAATTTGATATGGCTCAATCTACACGAAGCTAGGACATGGAAATCTGATAATCCTGGAGGACAGTGTCACTGAGATAGACATCCCCAACTTGACATGCTCTCAGGACTGTGCGTGGTAATTAGTGTCATGCCAAAAGGAAGGCAGCACCCTGGGCATGGAGGCCAGCCTGCATGCAGTGAGGGAAGGGAGCAGCTAGGTCAGGGGCTGGGAGTGGGCCTGCAGGAATGGAGCACAGAACCTTGAACTGAGCTTGATGCTTAGAGACAGCGGAGCCTACTCGGGCGCTGTGGGCCGTGTTAAGCTTTTGATTTTGGAGTCGTACCCTAAGACAAGTAGGAAATAACTCAAGGACTTTTCCTGCAAGAGAATCGATGAAGCAGCTGTCTGAGGCTCCAAGGCTACTTAAGAAAAATGCCTCCTCTTCAGTCATTCAGGGAAACACCAAAATATACAAAATGAATCTTTATAGTAAGAACCAAATGAAAGAGAGGCACGACCAGACAGTTTTAGAGAATATTCAACAGGAAGGAAAACACAAACATCATTTGCAATGTAAAGCAACACCAAAAAATGTCTATGGGCTCCCTTCATGGAATGTGCTGTCCGTGGCTACAAAGCGGTGGCTTGGCTTGAAACTTTTCTTTTTGTATTTTAGGGAAGGGTCTACAGTGTGTTCAGGGTCTCACTACTAGATCGGACTCGTACTGATCTACCTGTTTACAGCCTCCCAAGAGCTGGAATTACAGGTGCACACCACCAAACTCAGTCTCAACTGCAGTTGCAGCATGCCCCCGGGGGCGGGGCTGGTATGGTAGGCAGGGGATCCAATAACCATCCCCTGCGCCTGCTCGCAGGTGCTTTAATCCGCTGAGCTCATTGGCTGACCCTAAAGTTTAGAAAGATCTTTTTGGGGGGAGGGGAATGGCTGGCTCAGGCTGCCTTAAGGGCAGGTCTGGTAAGGCAGGTGGAACTGGGAATTAAACCACAGTATCCTGGCCTGACTGCGTTTGCATGAGCAAGCGCTTAAACAACTGAGCTAACCAGCAGCCCTCCTTGAAACTCTTAAAACACATGGCAGAAACTGTTAAGCAAGTGGCTTCTGATGTCTGCCAGGCTCTGTTAGGTTCTAGGGAATATGAAAATTTAGGGTCAGAAGACACTTTGGTTGCCGATGGCCATCCTTTTCAATTTCTCCTTCAGTATACTCAGTCCTTCTGCTAAACAACAAGACAAACTTGTGTTTTCATGATGGTACCCAGAATGGCATCACGTTGTTTGCCTTTTGAAGGTATTACTTTCTGATAAGGGTACCTGGGAAGCTGTAAGATCCTTAGAAGGATGGTCAGTAGGAACAGCGGCCAGATTTCACATCTAAAGAACACTGTGTAATATATCATATGTTTTAGGTAGAAAAGCCTAAATAACACTGTTAGCCTTTAAACTAATGATGGATTATAACAATCTATCCTACAGATAATAGCTTTAAAGTTCAGAGAGGCAAGTTCCTTTCACAGGATCATACAGCTATTGAGACAGGGTGGGAGAAAACTGAGTATTCTCTGAAATGAAATTCTGTGTTATTTGTGTTTATATATGGCATAGATATACCAAAGGCCATTTCTGCCCTCAAGTCACCAGTCAAGCTCTCAGGAGTTTCATGACGTGTGGAGCCTTGTTTCGCTCTCCAGCACCCGGTATTGGAGGTAGGTGGATCATAACATCAACTACCGACTCTCTGGAAAGTAAGGGGAGTTCAGATAGGAGACCTGGCTCTACAGTGTGCAGACAGTAGAAAATCAGCATAGAGAGGTTTTGTGGAGTGTGAGATAAACATAATATCATGGGTCCCCTTTAGTAAAAGAAATACAATATTATAAATACAAAGTATCAAGCATAAAATCAATACCTACTTAAAATGTATGTTTCTACCAAAGATAGTTTTTAAATCTAATAAAGCCACAAACATTATAAAATTCAGAAAAATAGCATACTACATTTATGCATTACTTGCTTATCCTAAGTATCCTTTTTTATTATTTTTATTTTTTTTGCAGTACCAGGGATTGAACTCAGGACCCAGCGCTTGCAAGTAGAATAAGAGACAAGCACTTATTCTACTGAGCTGACTCCTCGGCCCCAATCCTAAGAATCCTTGGGATATTTTTTTCTCTTTTTTGGCTGAATAGTTTAAAATTATCTTTTCATCTTACTGTGATTTTTGTAATTTCTATAAGGAAAATACAGATAAAATGTCTTTAGTGTAGTTAATTAAAATTTTGTCATTAATACACTAATAAGTTTTAAAAGATTTCATATTTTTTGACTGTAAATGTTTAGGGGTAGTTCCAAATTTCAAAAACTCCTTTATTTCATTTTATTCATGTTTTAATTGCTATAGAAAACCTCAGATAAAGTATTATTATAGGTTTGTGCCCTATAAGCATAGGATTCTGATAAATTTATGTATTTATTTATGTATTTATGTATTTATTTATTGTATTTTAGGGAAGGGTCTACAGGGTGTTCAGGATCTTACTACTAGATTGGAGTTGTAGTGATCCACCTGTTTACAGCCTCCCAAGAGCCGGGATTATAGGTGCACGCCACCACACCCAGTCTTACAATAAATTTAATTTCTTTCAATTGTCATTAAAAAAGGGACACAGTCTGGTGAATTGTATGTGTTGTCCATTGAATAGACATCAGTGAACCTGCACTGTCTGGCGACCCCTGCACATGACTGAGCCTTGTAAGATGGTGCACAGGCTGGTTGCTGCCTCTCTACATTTCCAGACTTGTTCTATCAATGCTCACATACTGTAGGTACTTGCTGCAGTAGGACACACTCATATCACAGTACAATCGCTGGCCCTGCATTTCTCTGGCATGAGACCATGTGAGTCAGCACAGTGGGTTTCACCATATTTCTGGAAGCCTTTCCCACTCTGGGATACCTTTCAATAACTTGACTAGATATCCCTTATGCCCCAAGGACTATAAATGTATCTCCAACTCAACTTTTCCTCAGTTGGATTCCAAAACTGCCCAAGGCCACTCCAAGTCTACCTATGTATGTAAGAGGAATATTTTGGAGGAAGACTTAAGAGTGGAGACTATGGTCTTAGCTCACTGTAGTTTAATTACCTTACCTTGGGAATTTTACATGAATGGATAAGCATGTTAACACATGACTAGGACTCCTCTCAACACCAGAAAAGATTGTGCAAGTGAAGAACTCTGCAGTTGAGGCTTCATCAGCATTGTAGTAATTTCTCAGAGCACAAGACCACTCAAAGGAGTGTTTTCTTCTTCTAGCCTTATCTGTAATGCCACAATTATAATGTATGCATAAAAATAGAGACATTGCTGAAAATTGAATATTTTATATACATATCACACACACACACACACACACACACACACACGAACAACTATTAATAAGCTGACAAATGAAGATTGATTTGTGCATGTGATAACTTTCTGACATTCAACCAGAAAAAAAGTTGAATGAATCACAGGTGACTATATCATGCTTTTCTTACCCAATTATGCATTCTTTTCCTTCTCTACTTATTTTTCAAACAACTCTAAAGGTAAGCATTATTACTTTACAAATAATGAAACTGAAGATTTCAGGGGCTTACGTAGACTCATCCTGTTTATAAATATTATCTCGATATTTGTCCACCCACAAGTCTAAAAGGGCAAAACTGCCAAGAGGGTCAGTCACCCTTCTCGAAATCTTGCATCAATACAGTTCCTTCTTTTAGCTATCTAGAAACAAAACAAAACAAACTCCACTTCAACTCTGTTCTATAGCTCAGTGATTTCTTAGAATTTGTGACATTGAATTATGCTTATATTCTTCAGCTTTTTTTTTTTTTAAACAGGAGATAGGAAGCTCCATTCTACTTGATCTTTAATTGCTGGGTCTCACGGTTTTGTCCTTGCTCTTCTCTAACTTTATTCTCCTCGGGTGAACTTCTTAACTCCTCAAATTCTACAGACCATTTATATGTTCCTCTATGCCCAAACTGAAACTCTAGACCTTTGCTTTGCAGCTATTCATTGATATCCTGAAGGTGGTCTACATGGTTCTGCAGAATGGAGCACCCTGTAGATTTCTCAGCCTTGTCTCCTGCCATGTTCATTTTGGTCCACTGGACTCCCATTACACCAAATTTCTCTTAGTATTTTATAGATACTTTCCTTCTCATTCAGAATTTCACAATGATATTCCTTCCTTCTTGGACCTTTTTCAATACCTTCTTCACCCACTTATCCCTTAAGAGCCAGGGACACATACAGGCTCTGCGACTTCTCTCCACAAAGACAGACTGCCAGTCCCATTTTTTAAATGCGTTATTCTGCTCACTTACTATTTTGGTCTTCAGTGTCCACTAAATACAACTATAGTAGCATGAAGTTCAGTTTTTCATGTAAAAGCAGTCAGTAAAAGGCATGCTAAGGTCGCTATGCTGGTTTCTTGAAATTATCAGAATTCTATCTAGTACTCCTCAGATTACCTCAGTACAGAACTGTTGCTGCAGCTGTAGCTACTGCTTCAGAGTTCTAGAAAGGGAAGAAAGTTGAAAAAGTTCCTTCTTTTGCTTAGTCACTTCTCTTTAAGAAGCCCTCCTGGAAATGCCACTGAACATTCCTATATTTTACTGGACAAAATTTAGTCACATAGTTACATCTAGTAGCAGAGAAAGCTGGGAGATAAAGTATTTTAATTGGGTACTGTGAAAAGGTTGTGCTCCTAATGAAAATTGGAAAAATGCCATGCTGGGTTAGGCAAGGGGTAGCCTGCCATACTTTCCAATGAATTCATCACAATGCCTTTTAAAATACATCTGCTTAATTGTCTGAATCCCTCACCAGGTTGAAAGTTCCAGGAAGGAATGACTCTTGTTAATCTCTCTACCCTAGCGCCTGGCAGAGTGGCTTCAAACTGGTAGATCTTTACTAACAGTTTGGTAAATAAATGAATTAATTGTAAGAACATTATTATTGCTATTAAGTGAATTTCATACAGACTCTAGAAAGAGATCTTCCGGTTTGTAGAAAGAAAGAGGAAGGCCACAAGTGGCCACAGGATTACATAATCATGTCAAATTAGATCTTGGTTTATAAAAGCAGGACATGCTGGAAAAAATCTTTTGTTGAGTGAGCGCGGTAAAAGGGAAATGAATCTTCAAACATATGTTAAGTCATGTCTATTTATGGTGAAGACAAAAGCAAATGGAAGAAGATATATACATTTGTGAACATTTATCACTGTTTTATAGTGTCAGTGTTTGATTTTTTTCAGCTAACTTTATCTTTTATGGTACCTTTTACATAGTTTTAAATCCTTTTTTCATCATTAATAGTTTAGGATTATACATCTTGAGGATTTGAATTTTTATAAATAATTTATTTCTTCCATACTGATTTCTTCTCTTCTGATGAGCTGTAACTAATGCTCTGGTCAAGGACAGAGAGCAATAAAATTTCTGTGCTGTGGTTCCTTAAGAGCATGTGCATAGGTCTGGGCTGGGGCTCAGTTCCTGCTCGAGCAACATCAAGGACAGTATGATGCTCCTCTGCCTCTAAGTTAGCCAAATGAAGCTAAGAGGCCACATCATGGCTTAAACCATGCTCGTCAATACCAGCATTATAACTTTCCCATGACATCATTGCAAATTTTAAGAATAATTATTTCTGTGTTGACTTGGTCCCTACCATTTCAGCTATTTTCACTGACAATTTCTAATTGCAATTTGAAACACTTCTATACTGTATCTCTTTGAAAAATGTACCTTTGATACCGAAAGTATGTGTGCCTATGGTTGTTTAATTCTCCTTATTTCAGAAACGCTGTCCCATGATGAAAGAAAGAAATCAACAGAAGAGAGACAGAAAAAGGAGAGTCATAAGACTTTCTGCCTCTACAACACTAAATATCTTCCAATTCCACACCAGCCCCCACCATCAAATCCTACCACAAACTAGGAAGGGATTGTGGAGATCAAGGCTAAGCCAACCTAGTGCTTGGTTTTTGTCTTCTGCCCTGCAGTGCAGTGCTTCACACGGTCCTCAGTGCTGACTAGAACTGACTCACACCTTGGAGCCTTTGGCAGGCTTTGTGGTAAAGCCAGTCTGAGGGAACCATTTACTACACTAGTTGGGGTAGGGGTCTCTATGCCACCATCTTCTTTCACCCATTTGATAATTTGTGTCAATATCCTTTTTCTGGGGGCATATTTTCCCAGCTAGACTTGAGGCTCCTCAAAGTTGAGGATGATGTTTCATGATTTCAGGGAGCCTGATCATTGTGCAGTCCTGCCCACCGCATGTGAGGCTTCCAGTTTCTCTTTATTCCTGCCAATATCTGCTAGCATGTTTTCGACTTTAGAATTCTAGTGAGGACTCAGCAGAATCTCACTTAACTTGACTTTGATTTGTACCTTTTTTGGGCAATTTTGTTTATTGTAGCAAATACATTAATGGCATTTGACACAACTTTGAAATAGGTTCACATTAATGAGACTAAGTCTACCAGGGTGGAGTTTTTTTTATTTAAAAAAAAAAAAGAATAAGTAATCAAACAACTAGACTATGGATTTCATATACTAACAGAATATAAAAATGGAAATCAGTAGCAAGATAGCTCAGGAAAACCTTTAAAGACTCTGACTCTAACCTTCTGACTTGTTGCTGATGATCCTCTCTGTCCTTCCACTGTTGTAGACATAAAACAGGTCTGGTAATAACTTAAGATGGCTTTGCAAACTTTGACCAGAGATTAAAGGAAAATTTGTGAAAAGTGTTCAAATAGTTTATAAATATTATTAAATATACTTGCACTTTTTAATCACAAGTGATTTTCGTTATTTTTTGTGTGCATTTTTGGCTACTCAAGTATCTTTTTTTAAACTCATGTATCTTTGAGGAAGTGTGTCTATTCAAATCTTTTTGAACTGTTTGTTTTTCTTTTTATTAATTATACCACTAAATTATTAAATTTATTACAATAGTTATCGTTTCAAAATAACATTATAATAAACCATTATAGCTTTATAGTAATAAATTTATTATATAAGTATTCCAAATTTTTGAAAAATTACTTGTGTTTAGTAATTTTTTGAATTTAAATTTATTATTTTACATTAACTATAAAATTAGTATACTTTTCATCATAATAACAACTTATTTTGGACTTTGAATTTACTATATTAATTTTTATGTTGTTTTAGTCTTTGTAATTTTGCTTTTTTCAGATACTAATACAATTTCCATTTATTCATTATTATCTTGAGGGAGGAGGTAAAATGTTATTCTCAATTTTTCCCCAAACTTTATGTAATTTGAAGAAACTTATTATGTATTTTTATAAATATATATATATATATATATATATATATTTCTTTTTTGGTGGTACCAGGGATCAAACGCAGGACCTTGTGCTTGCCAGGCAAGCACTTATTCCACTAAGCTATCTCTCTCGCATTATCTTTATTTTAAGATCATGATTTAGTTTTTCTTAAGGAAATTGATATTTACAGTTCTAAGTATTCCTTTTGATCAAAATAGCTCTTTTGTCATATTTGTTTTGGCTTAATTGCTTATCTTTTGCTTGTTAAATGAGAAAACTTTGAGTGTTTAAGGCTTTATATTTATCTGAACTTAACTAATACCAGTCAAAGTCACACAGTATAGGGATAGAAGCTGGAAGAAGATTCTGGATAATCCTATCCAATGTCTTCACTGGCCAATGAAAAAAGGGCTGAAGCACATCCTCAGTTTCTGAAGTGTGTGCCAAGCAGGCCCCAGATTGACCCCCAATGATTAAAGTTCCATTTATGTTGTCACTGAGCTTCCCCTTATTTTTTACTACTCTTTACAATGGGCTCTACTTTGGCAAGATCACCGTCTCTGACACTCAACACCTATGCCCCCACTGCAGTAAGCCATCGATTCTTCCCAAGTCATCTTTTATGAGAGGGGACTTATCAGCTCCTTCTTGGGGGAGTTTGTTATAGGATGGCAGCAAGCATGTGGAAATTCGGGGAGTATGCAACTGGTAGAAATAAGCCATGGCTTTCCGGGCCTGGCTATGTCATGGATGGGTCCCTGCAGATGGAGAGATATATAGTACACATTTACACTGGTCTTGCAAGTGAAGTGGGCATCTTTCTTATCTTATAAAAGATTTTAAACAGATTGAGGAAATCACTAGGGGGAGAGTGCAGGATTTTATACATGACTAGATTTACTCATTTAGTAGAAAGGATCTTAAATGTATACAAGTAAAAGTACCCTTAGAGAATATGATTTTAAAAAAACTATCAATCTTCTTTCCATAAAGAAGCACTTACATTTCATACATATCAGCGTTTATGGGTCCCTTGAAATACCCCTGCTGGTTTCACAAGCCCTGTCGGGTTTCAAGTATTCCTAGTTACGTGACTGCCTATGTTCCTGGAGAAGTGACCATACTTTCAGCTAGGATAGCACTTAAAAACAAGGAAAGGAGCAGAAAAGAATTATGTGGTTACATGTGTGAAGTGGCTAGGGGCTCCAAAGTGCAATTTGTTAATTAATATGAAACATTTTCTCTAAAATAACTCTGAATGCCATTTCCAGTATCAGAAGAAAAACAACATTTGGAGGACTTCAAACATCCCAGGGGACCTCGGGACACTGCCAGTAGGCACAAAATCAAGAAACGGAGGCAGGAACAGATACAGTGAAAGGTTAAACATTTTCTTTGAGCACAAACAACATGGATTCAATAAATATTTACCAAGCACCTACTACAGACAAAGCACTGAGCTGGGAGTGGAACAGTGTAGATCTGGACTGGAACAGTAGTGAGTGCCTTCAGAGAATCTGGACACAGTTCAAAGGGGGGGGGGCTAACAGATTGTAGTATAGGATTATCTTGGTTATTTTATTATGTAGGTAGTATATGATACATAATCTTTACTAAGAATTCTTACTTTACAAACAAGGAAACAGTGTGCTAATATGTGTAGATACTCCTATGTCTGGAATTATATCCCTATCTTTCCCTGGGTGTGGTGGTGCATACCACCAATCTCAGTACCCAGGAGGCTAAGGTAGGGGAGTCAGTGAGACTTCAAGGCCAGCCTAAGATACATAGTGAGCTCAAGACCAGTTGGAACTAGATAGCAAGTTCCTGTCTCAATCAATCAATCAATAAATCAATCAATGAGATTTCTTAGTATGTCAGGTCCTATACTATTAGACAAATCTTACAAATTCACTCATTTAATCAAAACATATGCCCATGCCCATTTATCTTTCTGTTTTTCTAATTAGAAATGAAATTTTATGAGTTTCTTTTATGAGATAAACTTTTATAAGTTATCATTTGTTTGGGTGAGAAGTAAAGACTTCTTTCCCATTTTCCCAAAAGAAATTATAAAGAGAATTATGTTCAACCCATGACACCAGAAAACAAAACTCTTCCACACTTTGGAGTTTTGGAAGGAGGGGCTAGGGATATTTGGACCTAATAATTTAAGTTCCAGTAAAGCACCTACTCTGCTGCATGCCTACAATTTGTTATTCTGTGTATTTAAGGCACTGTTTATTTGCTGTATCTTTTGCAATCACCCAGCAAGTTTGAGAATGAAGATACACTGGTGTTCAGAGACCACTTACATTTTGCAATCCTCTACAAGTTGTTCTCCCCCAGGCCAAGGGAAGAGATCCAGGAGAGTAACTCCCCACTTTCCTCCTTGCTGAAATGCTTGATCCTATTTCCTCTAAACTCTGGAGGAAGGAGGTCTGTCATTCCAGCATATTCCTGCAAAAAAGGGAGGGAAGTGTCTGCCCACTGTATCCATTTTAAAGTCAGACACGCATCTGCTCAGCTGCACCTCTGTGACTGCAAGTAGTCTTCAAGAGAAGGCAGCAAATCAGGAAGGAGGTAACCAACAGGACAGGCAGCATGGGGCCAGCAGTTTCCTTAGATCTTGTGACACAGAAGCCTGACATGGGTGAGTACAGAGAAGGGATGCCCACTCTGTGGAGCTTCCTGTTCACACGTCTAGGCTTTCCTGTCTGTTCCTTCACTACCTCCACAGGCTGCCTGTGCTCGTACAAAGAGCACTCTACGCATACTTCATTCATGCAGTCACCTCATGCATGTCAAACTTAGGATGTCTCCTTCTGCCGATATTTTTAAATGCCTTCTCCTCCAAGGTCTCACTTCGGGCCATCCTCTAGAAATATTCTGTGAAGTTCCAAAATATTTTCAAGGAGACCGGAGAAAAGGATAAGTAGCTCACCTCTACACTAAGTCTGTGGTGCTCAGCACCTCTCTAGTGTATGCTGTTCTCTAATCTATATGGCATCTATTTATGTTTCCTGAATATAAATGCACTACCCTGAACTGATAGGTAATTTATAAAGTATAAAATGTATTTTAAAAGGCAAAAACAATTCATCTTCTACAGGGCCCTTCTAAATTTCAATATTCTGACTGAAAAATCTGGCATTGGTTTCTTATTGCCACTTAAAAGTATTTCTTGGGACATCCAGACATTTGTCTATGACACATCTTATTTTATGGAATGGTAAAATATTCCATAAAATAAGGTCATTAAACTGTCTTCATGACAATTTAGGTGCCAAATTCATATAGTGAGTGCCATGGCCTCTCTGTGAAAAGGTGTCCCTATATGCATGCACATTGAGCTTCATGATTTTGTTCCTTTTCAGAACATGACATTTAAAAACAACTGGTCATTTCAGATCCATGAATTTTTCTCATCTCCCTCATCCACCCCCACAGCATGAAATCTTACAGACACTTTTTTGTGTAACTTTTTAAATTTATTCAGAGGAGAATGTAAAAACTACTTGTCCATTAAAAATCTGAAAATATATACATAGAGATCTTAATATTTGTGAGGTATGCAGAAGGGCTGGTGAGATAGCACAGTGGGCTAAGTGCCTGCTTAGGAAAGTACAGGGAATCTGGTTTGAGCCTGGCACCACATGCTGCACCAGCCCTGCCCCTGGGCCTGAGATGGCTGCTGAGTCTGGGCGTTGTGGTGCATGCCTATA
Organism: Tympanoctomys barrerae; assembly: GCA_002564285.1. Lineage (NCBI taxonomy): Eukaryota > Metazoa > Chordata > Mammalia > Rodentia > Octodontidae > Tympanoctomys > Tympanoctomys barrerae. The sequence goes on from NDGN011436770.1 coordinate 12,707, forward strand.
ATCCCAGTGCTGGGAAGGCTGAAAACAAAAGGATCTCTACAAATCCAAGCTGTATAGTGAGACCCTGCACCAAATACATTTTTAAAAAGTATGTGGAAGAGCAGTAAATACATTGAACTAGAAGGGAGATTTCATTTTCATGAATTTGCCATAATTTCATTACCAGGTGAGGGATGAGTAAACAGAGGTTAGGAATCCCAGGTGCCTAATTAATTTGTTATCTGCAGTGCAGTTAAGTTGACCCTGAACTTATTTTAACATATATTGAGATTATTCGGTATCTGAGAACATATTCAAGACATTGCCAGGTTCCTATCCTTAATGAACTTACAAACCATCAAAATCAGAGGCTTCAGAAATGGAGATAAGTGCACATACTAAATTACAGATTCACTTATTTGGTGAGTGTGTTTGCTTTCTGTCAGTATAACAAAATGCCTGAGATAATTACCTTATAAGGAGATGAGGTTTATTTTTGCTCATGATGTCAAACATTCTAGTTCATGATTAAGATGCCCATCGCTGATCCAAGGCTGGTATCATGGGTCTGAGTACAGTTGGGATTATGGTGTGAGTGCTACACCCACCTGGGTCAAATATCCTGAAGGCAATAGAAGGGAAGAACAGAGGCTTGCCTCTCTCACTGCTGCCCCTGCTCCTCCTTTTGCTTTTGCTCTTTGCTGCTTTCTGCCACCATGAATAGCTGCCCTCTACCATGTGCCACTCTGCCTTAGAGCCAACCGAATATGGACTGAAACCTCCATGAAATATGAGCTAAATCAACCTTGCCTTCCTTAATTGTGGGTGTCAGGTATTTTGTTCCAGCAGAAAAGGAATCAAGACACTGATCAGAGCTGTTTGATCATCTCAATGAGAGGGAGCAAAGAAAGTAAGAAAGACACTGGAGTCACACACTCCTCTTCAACACCACTTCCCCAAATACCTGAAGACCACCCCTCAGGCCCTGCACCCCAGTATCCTACTGAGGCCAGGCCTGTGACACATGGGCCTTTGAGATGAAATTCAAGTGCCAAATGACAACAAAGGGAAAAACCCAGTACCATTATGGGCTACTGGACTCTTTTAGAATATTTTGCTGAGTTTACACACCTGTA
>NDGN011436796.1:0-18230 GCA_002564285.1 Tympanoctomys barrerae
AAAAAAAATCCTCAGCTTTACATGGATTTTGTAGAATGTGACAATTTCTGAAAGGAAAATAAACCCCATGTAATTAGGTACTAGTTATTAAATTTGCTAAATTTTCAGCTGGAAACTTAGAACCCTTCACCAGTTTTATGCTCTTTTCTGAAATAAAAGGGGCTGGAAGTCTTTGAACTACTTTTTACAGTAGCATTATTGTAGGATTCCAGTCCAGAGTCTGCCCCTGAGAGGTCTGAGGCACCAAGGCTAGAAGTGTTGCACAAGACATCATTGGTCCCCTGGCAAAAGTAAACATACCTTAGGATTTTGCAGGTGGACTGAGGTTTGGTCATTAGCTTCAGATGTCCTTGATAAGCTACCCCTTTTAGTACTGATATTTGCTATTGTTTTCCTACATTGTATTCTCCCTGATTCTCTGTATGCCTATGGTTTAGTAAACCTATAATTTCCTAAATCACAAAACTCTGCCTCATAAATTGTAAAATTAGATTACAAGTTTCTTGGTACAAGTAAATTAATGAAAGCCTTTGGTTTTTATGTAGATGACAGATGACATTTGATATTTTTAGCTAGTCAGAAGCTACTTCCCTTATTAACAGTAATTTATTTTTTTCAGGGAATAAAATTCTTCTAGTGTAGGTAGTTTTGTTGTAATAGTAAATTAGGGGTTCTGCTCTGTAGGTAAAAGAAAACTTAAATTTCCTTCTCCCAAGTTCCTTCTTCTACTTTATATGGGTCTGTTACGGACATGTGAGTCAAGCTTAGTGATCTTATTTTCCTTTTGAACCTTTAAACCATGAAGAGAATGACTAAGGTCCAATTCATTGTAGGAATTCTTTCATTTCAGCAGAAGTGCCTCCATTCTCTGCAAAGCCTTCCTAGATATTCCTTTGCCATCCCTCTTTAGAACTGCTGGGTTCTTCTTTGCTTTTAGAGATTTCAGTAGCCTTATTTATATCCTGTGAGTTTTCTCTAAACATCACAGTGTCATCTGTGTTTCCTTATGATTATGCAGATAGTCTTGCTATGAACTAGTGATATACACATAATCGGGGAAGTGCCCAAACATTACTTACATTTTTTTCAGAATGCTATAAATTTAAGAAAAATATTTCTCTCAATTATTTCTGTAGTGGGAGGAATAACATATTTACTTTTTGATAATCATATTTCTCCTTCCCATTCTATGCTTATAATATTGGTAAAGTGTTAATGAAGTTATTGATCTAAATTTGACTCAAGCCTACTAATCTATATTTAATGATATACTGCCATTGTTATCAGAAATTGCAAGTAATTTTTCAGAGTGTACAGGAGTGTATTTTATCTTCACACTTAGTGGTCTCACTATTAGTGAGACCTTCATCCTTACAATTGATGTCTGGTAATGCCACAGGTGAATTATGAAGGTCCCATTTTGCACATGGGGATACATGAATAATCCTTCTATAAGTCCATTAAAATGCACAGGTTGCAAAGAGGAGAGGTTAATAAAGTGCTCAATAAATAAATTAAGATACTGGCCATAAGTTAGTGTTTTGTCAACATCAAATTTGTTAGCCACAGTACAGCAGAGAAGACTTTTGGATTGAATTTGTACTGTGATTTAATTAATAGTAGAGGAGAGAGAGGATGTAAGAACAAAAGCAGCCATGAATGAGGGAAATCCTCTCAGTTGCACAGTTATGAAAAGCATACTAATCAGGTTGGGTTAAAATGTGCTGCTGTAACAAAACCTCCAAACCTCACTGGCTTTAAATTATAAAGATTTATCTCTCTTTGATGTTAAATGTCCACTACATTAGTTAAGGTTCTGTTCTTCATGGTTCCTCTCACTTCAGAACTCAGAATAAAAGAACATTTGAAATTATTTAATCACAGCAGAAGGGAAGTAAATTCTCTGGAGAGTCTCACTTGACCAGTTAAGTATAAAATTTGGTGGTATCATGCCTTACTTCCCCCTAGAATCTTCTGGTCAGAGCTAGTGACTTACTCTGCCCAATAGGAGGGGGCCAAGAAATACAATCCTGCAATGCCCTCAGAAGTTAGATCAAACTATGGGATAAATGAGTGTATGATTATGGCTTAATCTGAAAGAAAATGGTACATGACTCAATTGAAATGACTTTAGCCTAAGTGCTTCAGGGTGTTAAATCCTGGCAACAGGGACTTAGAATTAAAACTAAATAAGTAGGCCCCAGAAAGTTTTGCTTACAATTTCCTTTTTCTAATTCCAGTGATCATTTTTTTGTTTGGGGGGAGGGTACTGTGGATTAAACTCAGGACCTTGTGCATCTCCCTAGCTCCCAGTAATCATTTGCCTTCCTTTTTAATGTAAAATATTTTAGCTGCTTTCTATCCAGAATCCTAAATCTGAAGCCCATTGACTTCCTGTGCTGGAGCATCTTTGAGTTATGAGAGGTAAGAAGGTAACAAGAATATTGCTTAAAAGTTTCCAATAAATACTACCGAAATTTAGTCACAAATAAGTTGATAGGTTTATTCTTTAGGTTTCTGGTCACACCACAGGAGTTTACATTTCTTTTCACTTAGAATGTGTCATATCATTTTAATAATAGTGCTGTAACCTTCTCTGGTTTTATTATTGACTATTCATCCTGCCATTCCCCTTTAGATTAATTTATGTACCTAGAAAGGACAATGCTGACAAATGCTGAGTTGTTCTGGTTCCTGCGCTGTAGAAGATCCCTAGCAAACAGCTGCATGAAGAGAGTACTTGATACTTTTTCTGGAACTAACAGCATCAGAAAGGTTTGTGTAATGTTACATTTTACTCTTGGTTCTTTGCATGTGAGAGCAAACCAGCTAGCTAAAGCTATTGTTAAAGTTTATAAAAGGCATGGTGCCACTTGTTAGACAGCTTAGCTGAAATAAGTCTAGATTTTAACCCTGTAGTCTGTATACTTAACAAAAGATAGAGTATATTATAGACAAAGGTAATAAACAGAATAATTCATTACTCCCTGAGGGGATTTTTTTTCCAGGGGGCAAATGAACAGGAACAAAATGTTTCTCTAGTCCTTGAGGGAAGAATGTATTTTGTAGCTAATACTCTTGGGTACAACTACTACTTTATTCAATGGGAAATTGTGTTTTTTATTCGACATCTGTTTTATCACTTTTCTCCTTTTAATCATCTCCTTTTCAACATTGTAGACCATTGAATCATATTCCAAGCATGGAAAAACAATTGGCGGTGATCAATGATTTGTAACCTTTCTGATCAACAGGGGAAATTAATAATAAAATAGTTCTTGAAGGCATTAGAACCTTATCTTGGCTGGTTACTGAGTGCTTGTCAAGAACAGACGTGTCACCGTAAAGCCAAAAGTGAGCTTTTGTTATTTTGAGATCTTTTTAAGTGTATGTAGGGCAAAGCTTTTGTAGATTTGCTGAAAGTGTTTTACTTTTATCTTTTGGAACAAAGGGTGTAAATTGGTTGAAGATAATGGTCATATTATTGATATCTACCATTGCTTTTTAATATACTGAATGAGCTAGATAGCTAAAACTATCTTCTATGTCTTTAATTCTTTGTGGGGGATATTTATTACTCCCAATCTACAGATGAGAAAACTAACACTTAAAATAACTTGTCTATTTCTGCTAAGAAATAACTGATTTTTAAGTTCTGGCCTCTGCAAATCTAAAGCTGCTTGCTTTCTTCAATTCTTGTATTGCTGTAAAATCTATAGAACATAGCTTTATGTATGGGATCTAGGTTCCTGAAACTAAGTCAGAAGTATTAAGCCAATATTTTTCAATCTTTCTCTTCCTAAGTTACTATTTTAGATGCTGCCAGTGAGTGGGAAGTTCCTGAGTTTGGGGTTAGAAGGCAGCATATGACTGATTGGCCAGATGATGTAAGCAAGGAAGTTAGCCTCAGTGTTTTTGCCTGAAAAATGGGGCAGATAATTCTTATCTATCCCAATTAGCAAGAGCAAATGAGGAACAGTCCATGAAAACATTGGGGAACAAATTGATATATAATTTGAGAGTACTAAGTTTTTAAATACTGATTTGTTAAACTAGATAGAGGCTAAGTAGAAATTTCAAAGTAGTTGTTTATCTGACATTAATTCAAAACAAACAAACATCAGTAGCTCCTAGAAAATAATGGGTTTGAATTTCTTCTGCTGACCCAAGTCTATATCACTAGCAGGGCAATTATAATCTTATGAATTTAACCTACTTTCTACCTTCTCCTCTGCTGCCTTAGGCCCTTTGTGCTATCGGTATCTAAGGACGTTAGGCTATAGTCACATTTAAGTGGGAAAATGTGATCAACATTGTCCCTTTGCAATTCATAGAATCTTCTAGCATCTTCTGGAATTTCTAAATACCAGTGGCTGTTAGCCTTCTTTGTGGCACATGAATTTCCCTCAGAGAAGATATGTCACCCTTTTCACACAGCATCCGAGGTTCCTTCCCACCTGGGTCTTCTACACCTTCTGCCCTTCCCCACATCTCTCTTTACCTCCACAAACATGGAACCTCCTTAGTTCTCATACCCACCATGCTTTGGTTACAGCAGGCCTCTGTGCAGGCTTGTTTCCCTGCCCCAGAGCCTGCTTCCTCATCACTCAGCCAAAATTTCCCTGGCTTATGAAAGCAAAGAAGTCATCATTTCTCTCTCTGCACCTACAGCACTCTGAACCTAAGTCTCTCATATCTGTTCCCATGGCATATTCAAATATAATACTAATTCTGTAGTATTCCTGTCTACAGGAATATAACATATTTCCTCCAAGACAATATAACTGTAGCTTGTCACCCCATATATGGCACCTGGAATTAAAAATGCTTGTCAAATGAATTGATTCCTTCATTTAATTTTATATGTTGAAATTAGAAAAAATTAATTTTTGGCTAGCTATGGGCAGCTCATGTGTCCAGCCGTTGAAAAGGTTGCTAACAAGGCGGTTATGTTCAGTGATACTTTCTATCTAGATTGAAGGAACTGGTCTCCTCCCTACTGCCCCACTGAAGAAAAGATGGTTATAAACCTATTTATGTATTGTGGAAGATGGAGGTAAAGATCTTTAAAATTATCCAAGAAAAAAAAATCAGATGACCATAGAAAATTTTCTAGGTTGAATCTAAAATTAGACATTCCTTGCAATTGAGAAAATGAGATCTCGTTATAACTTGAGTTTTTCTATTGTGGGACAGAGGATGAGGGGCAGGAATGCTCAAAGCACTTAGGTCATCATCCTGATGTAGGACTTCAGGCAGCTGCAGCAGTCCACCGCTTGTTAAACAACTTTAGTGTTCCCAACCACAACTTTGTTTAAATAAGTCTCCTTTGTCTACATTTTTCACTGACTTAATATATAGACATTTCCCTCCTCTGGCTTTTGGGTTCATAACTTGTCCTTCAGTTTTCCTTGGGTTTACACAAACAAAAGTGATTATGTGGATAATTAAGGCCCCAAGTCCCTCTCGCCTGACCTAAAATATCAGCTGACATAAAAGGATTAGGTTTGGAGGCAAGGGTGGAATGAGATAGCTAGTTGCTTTGATGCCGCACCACGCTCCATGTCCCGGAAGACGCAGCCTCAGTTTTCTGTGTTAGACATTCATCCCTCCTCCTTCTTGCTGTTCAAGTTTCTGCTTCTTGTCCTGTGCTCAAGCTGCCTGCTTCCTCCCTTCTCCAAAAAACATATTTCACACTTGAGTACACTTTCTTCTCTGCTTTTAAAAATTTTCGTAATCAGATGATGATTTTATAGTCCTGATTTATGTTTTAGAAGTTACTTTTCATAAATATCCCAAATGAGATCTATTTGGTCCCTGCTGCAGACCAGATGCTGGTCAGATCTGGCAGAGCAATTGATTTAATCCTGTACATTTTCATAATTGGTAGGAATCAGTTTTCCCTTTATTCTAACATTACAGATTTGTAACAATATGTGAAACAGGCTTCATGCTTTCCCTCTCCACTTTCATGTATGGTATGGCCTTAATAAACATTTGGTAGTTTCCTGAAAGAGCATCATATACATTAGGATGCTAGTCTTTCATTCGGTTTTCTGTTTTTAGAAAGTGAATTGGGTTAATAAGAAAGATTATTTAAAAAGAAGGAGGGCACAGGGAAACAAGAATGTGTACTTTCCTTATTGAGTCTTTTCATTCTTGGTATGCATCTGACCGCCTTTCTTTCCATCTTTGAAATCCACTCTAAGATTCTACTCTCTTGGGAAACTCATCATGAGCCTTATTAGGAATTTTATGTTATTCAGACAAAGCCAACTTCTGCCTAATTTTAAATCAGACAATTATTTCAATGCTAAAGCTCACTTGGATGGAGCAAGCTTGATAATGAGGGAGGAGACAGTGTCTTCTTATGTCAGATTTGCTTTCAGAGTATAGGCAGAGCCCTGGATTGCTCTACATTCACTTGTTTTATGAATTTGGACAGATAGCTGAAAGCTTTGCATCTTAATTTTTTCATCTGTAGAATGAACATCATCATTTTATGTCTGGGTTATTCTAAAAGTGGGACCATTCCTACATATAACAGTGCTTAATACAGTGGTCTTTTAATGGGCATTCACAAACATTAACTTTTTCTTCTTTGTCTCCTATAGTGACATGGTGCCTTTCTTTGGTAGGAATGAAGTTGGACTACAGCACTGTTCCTAATGCCTGCTGAGGACAAGAGATGACAATGATGTCACAAAAAAAAATAATTTCTAGGAACTGAATTTGAACTTCGAAACATAGTGTGTTCTGTATTTTTCTCTAAACTATAGGACCTCTGGTATATGAATTGCTCTAAAAATCACTTTTCAGTATTAAGTAAAGACATGTTGACAGAATTTAGAAGCACCATAGAGAAGGGTTAGCTAAAAGCCCTCATTTTCAGCTGAGAGAATTCTGGACCATAGAAGTGAATCACTTAACAAGGTCACATAGCTAGTTGGTTATATCTATTACTCAGATAATCTAGTTTCAGAAAACAGAATCACTGTTGTGTAGTTTAAGTAGAAAATGAATTCTTTACATAACAACAGGTGGTGACTTAGAGCCTCTAAAAGGACCAGAGACAAAGGTGCAGAAGCTGCAAAACCCAGAATCATTCTCAAGTCACATTTGTAGGGGCTCTGTAGCTGCCACTGCCACTGCCACTGCCACTGGGCTCAGGTGTTGACATTCACCAAACAGGATCCTAGTGATACAGCCATTTTTTGTCCTCTCTGGATGATCAAAGCTGGATGACATTTTGCCATGCTCTGTGCCTTGACAATATGTATTTATGTATTCCCCCTTTCTCTTATCTCCCTCTTCCCATTAAAAATAGATTCATCTGATCACATGGTAAGTAACTTGCCTAAGCCCAGCCAATAGGTCTGGAACTAAGAAGCCTTGCACCAAGAAACGTCCAGAAAAATAGACTGGCTTCTTCCTTGTCAAAGTAAGAAATTCCCCAATGGAAAAAATGCTAAGTAGCCCAAATGCACACTGAACATCTGCCTATTAGAAAGTGGCTCCATGTATTGTTTCTGCTATTTAGCAACTCTTCTTTAGACTAGAACCAACTCTGGATTCACACTGTAGACTCATATCCCAGTGCAAATGCAACATTTGTCAGGGCCCCACAGGCCTCTCCTCTGGGTATTATGGGTATCTACAGAGTCTCAGGTAGAGAAGTACATTAACTTTAGATAGAACACACCTTTCTAGGATGTCAAACTGCATATAAGTTGCATACTCCTCTTGAATACAACTACTCATGCTTGAGATCTCAGCCAGTGAAGAGGACAGAACTTAGAAGAGTATGAAGTACGGTCTTCCTGGTGTCTTAGCACAAATACAAGGTCATACATTCCACAAATAGGAGAACACACACACACACACACACACACACACAAACCAAAAAAACCCCAAACCTCAAGTACTATATTCTCTCTGAGTTTGACATATTAATGTTACTAAAAATAACATGAAATTGTTTTAAAAAAGGTAAAAGAGTCTGATACCGTCTGTCAGTCAGTCCAGCCATTCTGGTAGAGTGGCTTTGCTCTGTCTGGGACCTTTTAGCTCATCACAGTCTGTCCTGCATTGACATTATGTAACTCTTATCACTCTTAGGAGTGAGGTCAGCATCTATGTCTACCTTAATGTGCTGGGTCGGGAGTATCTGAATTTAACTTTTAAAGGCATCAGCTTTTCACAGACTTTTCAGTGTCTTGTGGAGACGTTCTAAGCTTCATGGATAAAACATGGATTTAGTATGTCCCAGATTTTACTCTACTTTTCCCCTGCAAAAATAGAAGGGGCAGCTCTAGAAAACCTGACAACACATTTTACCTACTCAGAAGGTAGTAAGTTTTAAATACTGGCTCTTTAGAGCAGTCGTTTTCTCAGGTATTTTTCCTAAGAAACTCTTTCATATAATAATTTTACCATGACTCAGTTTGCCTTAGTATATGTACAGCAGCATAGATGAATTGAAAGATCATTCTAAGACTAATCAGAGTATTTAAAATAGTCTTAATCATTCTGATTCCTTGTACAGTCTGTTTCTTTGGTGAGGTTTTCAGCTCACAAGTCATTTTCCTGCAGAAAGAAGCAGGTACGCGGACTCATTTTCCCCTAGGTTCTAATGTACTAGGAAAATACAGGGACCTGGATGTTCTGAACTACTGGCTTCTGGACAGGCACATTAGGAGCAGCCAACAAATGCCTTTTGGAGTCTTCCAGTTTGTAGTAATCTCTCTTCTTGATTTTGTTTCTCTAAGGTGTCACGCCATGAAATTTCAAGATAGCATCTACCCAGCAAATCTCCACAGTGATCAATCCTGTGTACCCAAGTCTACTTATGAATAGGTATTATGATAGTAAGGACATGGCTATTAAAAATGGTGGCCTTAGGGGCTGGGGAGATGGATCAGTAGAATAAGCACTTGCCTGGCAAGTGCAAGGGTCTGAGTTCAATCCCCGGTTCTGAAAAAAAAAAATGGTGGCCTTTTTCTCTCTCCTTTAAAATCCAGATGCTAGTAATGGGGGGACCCAATATCTCACTTTAGCATGTGTTGAAGGTAATTTGTAAACCCAGTTCCATCAATAAAGTTGCCTGCCCAAGTTATTGCTGCTCCATTTGTTGATATCTGCTCTGAAACAGACTTTCTGAGGTCATGAGGACCACTCTACCCCTGGTGCTGTGGCCAGGTACTCCTGGAAGTGGCCAGTTTTGTGGGCAACACATTTGTTCTGAAGTTAATTGCTTTTCACAAAGCTCAAACTTGGATCACCGGCCAGTGAAGAACCTGGAAATCATACTGGTTGGAACACGAGCTCTGAGATGCTCTTGGGCTATTGCTGATATGTCAATCTCCAAGACCCCAAGGTGGTTTCCCACCTCCCAACCTTCTGGGAAATTGTGTCCTTTCCTTTCATCCTTTTGTCTTTGTGTTCAAGGTAGATCAATTTGGATCCAGCATGACTTGTTTCCTTTTTCTCTCTGTCAATATCAAGTGCCATTAGCTTATAAACTTGTACTGACAATGGTAACCATTCATGTCAAAAGATTTTTAAACCTGTTAGCCTGGCAAAGAACTGAGGTCAAAACACAGAAAATCCCCCAGTAGAGTTTTATAATGCAAGTCTTGCTTGTAGATTGCTAAGTAAGTACTCCAGCACATGATTTTCTGTTTAAGTTATAGACTACAGCACTGTAAACCTTGAAGCTTTTCAAGATTAAGCAACATCAGGCAGAAGGATTTTCTATGAGCACCAGCCTCCAGTTATTGGGTTCAACCACATTTTAGCGACATGAGATTTCTTAGCTGGAGTTTCACTTGTGGGCTTGTAAGTGAGGGGTGCATGGCTAATGCTATGATTAAGATTTCATTTCCTGGTTAATGCTGCCATAGTGATCACAGCACCAGAAGGGAAAACTCGCATTTTCTGGCAAGGTTAAATAGTGAATATTTTGAGTTTAATACAAAAATTAAAAACAAAAAGAACCACTGCCACCACTACCATCACCACCAAATCTCACCCAGGTTGACTGAGGAAATGATCTTTATTATTTCTGAGCTAGAGCTCTGCTGTAAATGTCTTGAAGGTACCAACTTTTTCTTCCTACTTATCTATTCTCTGAGTCCTTCACTTATTGTAGTCCTACTGATTTAGATATTAGGGATTTAGTAGTGAGCAAACCAGCAAAATCCTTGCTTTCCTAGAGATAAAAAAACAATTTTAAAAAGAGAAATAAATGTTTTAGGTTGTGGTAAACATTAAAAGAGAACCAAAGGATGATGGAAAGGTCCTCTAAGGCTTTTGGGAAGCTTCTAAGGCTCTAAGAGATGACACATGAACAGAGGGCTGAAGGAAGTGAGAGAACAAATCCTGTGGCTATCTGAGGAGGAGCTTTCCAGCAGAAATAGTAAGGGCCCCAGGAGAAGCTGGGTCCGAGTGGACAGAGCAGGGAGAGTGGAGGAGGTGTGGCTAAAGTGCACCTTTGGGAGGTTTTGAGCAGATGGATGATATAATCTTATATTTTAAAATTTCCCTCTGACTATTTTGTGGAGTTAAGATTATACCAAATAGGAGGTTATTTCAGCAACAGAGATAAAGTCTGGTAGCTGAGAGCCTTAGTTTGTTGGTGGTGGTGAAGAGTGGTTGGATTCTGGATGGATTTCAAGGGATTAGATGTAGGTGCTTATGAAAGAAAGGGGGCAAGTATATTGCCATATATGTATTTAGCCCAAACACCTGGCCAAATGTAAGTACTATAGTTTTTTGAGATGAGAAAGATGAAAATGAACAAATATATGTTATATATTACATATTGTTTGGCTTTCAGACATATTAAATTGAGATGCCTTCCCAGGAAAGGTGTTGAACACAAATCTGGAAAGAGTATTCTGTAATTCAAGGAAGAATTTGAGTTTGAGACTAGAGGTAACCATGTAGGGGCTGTCAGCCGAGAAATGGGTGTTAAGCCATGGGTTGACATAAGGCCACCCAAGGAGTGAGTAGGAAACTCTGAGGCTTTTGTTGTGGAGCACATTTGTAGGATTAGGATATGAGTATCCAGCAGTAAATGGACATTAGAATTTCTTCTAAGTGTAGCAAGAGATTAGTGAAAGAAAGGAACCCAGGAGCTAAAAGAGGGCTATTCAAAGAGGAACATGTTGTTCTATGTGCCCAGGGTTTCTGGGATTAATCGAAACAGTGATAAATCTCTATTGAATCCGGGATGTGAAGTCATCCTCAAGCCTTAAAAAGAGGTTTAATTGTAGAGGAGAAAAGGATTCATGCCACAGTAGATTCAAGAGAGGATGAGAGCTGGGCCTGGTGGCCCACAATTATAATCCCAGCTACTCTGGAGACAGAACCAGGAAGATTGCAAGTTCAAGGCAAACAAGGGCAACTTAGTAAGCTATTATGTCAAAAGAAAATTTTTTTAAAAAGTGACTGGGTATTTAGTTCAGTGGTATTACCTTTGCCTAACATTTGAGAGGCCCTGAGTTCAATCATTATTACTGCAAAACAAACGAACAAACAAACCTACAAAAGTATGAGTGGAAACTTGACTAAGATGTACAAACAGTGAGTATGATAGTTATTTCAATAAATTTTGCTGGAAAGTAAAAGAGATATGTTGGGTAGATGAAAGGGTTATGAGGTTAAGGTAAATCTTCAACAAATGTTAATAAGTGCAGGCCATAAGTTCCACAGTGTGTGCCTACAGTCAGGATGGGGGCAGAGAGCAGTGGCCAGGGGCCACATCCATCAGCCATGATGATTGAGTGTAAGTGCTACAAAAGGGTTGGCCCAAGAAATGGATGTGGACCATCCTAGGCCATTAATTGGTTCCATACAAATGGGTCAAGGAAGGCTTCTGGGAGGAGGTAATAATAAGGCAGTCAAAAGGGTGGCTCGTTTTTAGAAGAGCATAGGCCCTATTAGGTGACCATATATCCTTCAGTTTGGGGCCTTTTGGTCACTACTTGGTAGTAATTAAGGGGATTTTAATTGTTCAGAACATTTGCTCAGGCTGCTAGAAGCTAACATTAACACCCTACCAAAAATGATCCCATGAGCACCCTAGTCTTTTTCCTTGTCACTCTCACTTCACACTTTCACAGTTCACATTTTTTGATACTGTGTAGTAGAAAGCCAAGTTTAAAGCATAGGAAACAGGATGGTAAGTGGGAAAGGGAGCAGGCAGAGGAGTGGAAACTATTCCAGGGACACTCTGCAGACCCTTTGCATCTCCCCACCAACGGCCATGACAGAGTGCTTAGTGGATTCAGAGGATGGATCCTAGTCATCCTAGTGGGACACTCTGAATGCACTATACCTTGAATGTAATAGCTTTCTTAAGGTAAACTTTTAAAAGACAGCGTTTGATAGGGCTAATGGATGCAATTCAGGCAGTGGGGTTAAAAAGCCTGTGTAATAAGTGTAGAAAGAGGATTTCCTCAAGAATCCTCAGTCAGATCAGATAAACATTCAAGCAGACAGAAGAAGAGAGCTGTAAGGAGGATTATCCTACCAGGGGTTATGGCTGAAACACCCAGAAGACCAAGGAGAAGTGCTGGAGCAGAATTTAGAGCTGCTCTTCCTCTGAGCCTGTTAGTACGAAAGCAGATCCTGGCTTCCTGGTCTCTTCCTTTGAAGCATGACTCAAGATTTGAGGAGAGATGATTGCCTAGATTCTGGGTATGACTTTTTGGGGAAAAAAATCACTCCAGCAGAGTTTAGTTTTACTAGAATGCCTTCCTTATGAGGAAGTGACCATCAAATGAAACATGACAAATAACTTTGTCAAGTGTAGAGTTTCCAAAATATGAGGCATTCCCCTTCTATGGGATGGGGAAAGCATTAAAGCAAGAATCTATTCATAGTCCCTTTGTAGAGGAAGCTCACTGTGTGGTGCATGACCATGGGAGATTCTTTTGGTAGAATGGAGGGCTGGATGAATCCAAGGATGACTGGCTGATGGCTGCACTGCCTTGGGCAGTGAATCCTGCCTCATATTGGCTGATTGACAAGGCTCCTACTTTCCCTTCCCCCTACTGCTGAGGGAGTGCATGTTTTCTCCATTTAAAATGCCATTTTGGAAATCAGTTCTTCCCCAGAGAATACATTAAGGTAACTCTGCTTGTGGTAATCTTCTTTCCTCAAAGGCTCATTATTTAAATGATTGCTCATTATTAAGCAGTCCTATTTCCCTTGATAGCTGTGAGGTGCAATGACATTTTCAGGTTTCTCAAAGCACCTTGGGAATGATCATGCTAAGTCAGGTTGTTCCCATTGACGTGGCAACCACAGGGACCAGTGGAAAGAACTGCCCTCCATCCTATCAAGTAGATGGCAAAGAGAAAGAAAGCCAGGCTTCCCCACTGTGGGCTCTGCTCCGGACAAAGCCTCTTTTCAGCACTTCCTGAAAGAAAAAGAAAACCAGAGGGAACCTGGTTATCATCCTGTGATGTGGTGAGCCCTGACTGACAAGGCTGGACCAGCCTGGCTTCTTTTGGGTTAAAGTATCAGGAATAAGAGGTCACAGGCAAGGTGGGAAGGAGAGAAGCAGAGAAAAATCTGTCTGTGGTTTAAATACAAAAGAGAAAAGAAAAGATCCTGCTTTTCTTTCCTGTGTGTGAAAACTATTTAAACTGGCACAAAATATATTTAAGGAGCATATTCTTAGAGTTACTTAGAAAAATACCCTGTATATTCTGGCAGCAGCAAAATGTATCCTTAATAGAATTCATATGGGGCCTTCAATGATCACGATGTTTGGAGAGGAGCCAGATAGTAAGTAATTTAAACATCACAGGAAATTAAATTTTAGAATTCAATTTTGCATAAAGTTTTCTGTAATGAAAATGTCACACATAAATTATGAAGTCTGATTATATTCTTTTTTGACTTTTTAATAAAATAATAGAGGTACTTGACAGTCAAGAACAAATGCATATTTTATGTGAATAGTATTGCGTTCAACCAACGTCCTCTGGAAATAATGGAACAGATGTTAACACTGCTCTATCAGCTATCAGGTGCTCTGTTAAACAGCTCCAAACACAAGTATTTATTAAAAAATGCTAACGGGGTTGTCTTTTAGGGTTATCTAATTGTAGGCATAAAGTGTAGATGGTTAATGTAATTAATTATACATGTAGAATTATATAGTTGGGCTATAATTTATTATATGTATGCATATATAAATTATATAATATTCTGTTGTAAATTAATTTAATATGGGCACAGGGAATGACTTCTTGAAAATATTAAATAGTTCATAATGTGGTTATAAATCAAAACTAATCTGAATTTCCACTTAATTTTGAATTTTGAGAAGGAGGATGCTTTAACTCACTGTAGGGGACTTTGGGGGTGCTGATTGTGTTTTAGATTAAATCCACAGCCTGTAATTATTTTTAATAATATTCAACTAAAAAAATGCCCCAAATAAAAAGCCTGAGCACTCTTAATTTGTTTCAGGCCAAGCAGCATTTTTCTTCAAAGCAAAAAATATAACAAACGTTTATTTTGAAAATTGACCTACTCCATCATAACTCGAAGGCCCTAAGCAGATCTTTCTTCAGGTTTACAATGAGCTCTTACTCAGTGCAGAGATCATGGCCTTGCTCTCTTGAAAACGAGGGAGAGAAGACTTGTCTGTGGAGGTCCTATTTAATATTTTTTCTTTGAATCCTGTTATGACTTCATCTACATGCTTTGTATTGGAGGGGGGAAGGGTCTGCACATATTTTAAATTCAAAAGAGCATAGCAAAGCTTTCTTAATCAGCATCACACAGAAATGTAGGCCAGGCTGTTCATCGAGAAGCTTGGGTCTTCTTTTGGAAAGTAGGCCATGTCAGCTCACAGTGGAAGGAAGATGAAGATGATGCTCTGTATGATTTCCAAAAACTGCATGTTTTTATCTGCTCTTCTACTAGGGCAATGACTAGGGTGACCAACTTGTCCCAGTTTGCTTAGAACCCTTGTGGTTTTAGCACTAAAAGCCCTGTGTTCCGGACATCCTCTTAATCTTGAGTGAATCAGGATAGTTGGTCATTTTAACTATAACCCACAAACGCTTACAAACCAGTACTTTAAAATGAGGCATGAAAAGATGCTTTGGCTGCCTCCACAAAGGTGGAATGAAGACAAAAGGTGACTGTCCAATCAGGCTTCTCTTAGATGTGCTAGGGGCTGGCCTTCAGCCTCACATGTTTAGCACTTAGATCTTATCAGCCAAGCCATGATTGATCAGACTCTAGGTGACAGATGGAAGGAGCTTCCTTTGTCACTGGGTAGAGAGGACCTCTGGTTGATATTTTTTAGATTTGATGTGATCAGGTAATGAGTTTATGGGGAGCTAATCACTAAGATGTGGAGTTTGATCTGTTATGGCAACTTGTACCAATA
This sequence comes from Tympanoctomys barrerae, assembly GCA_002564285.1. Lineage (NCBI taxonomy): Eukaryota > Metazoa > Chordata > Mammalia > Rodentia > Octodontidae > Tympanoctomys > Tympanoctomys barrerae. The sequence goes on from NDGN011436796.1 coordinate 15,419, forward strand.
TAGAAGTTGGATTAAGGTAAGATGCTACAACCAGAGAAATGTAAAACACATGGCATTAGCTTAATGCATCAAAGTTAAGTTTTGGGGAACCAGCATGGGAAGCTGGAGAGCTGATGATCCTTGTTGTGTTGTGGTAAAATATTTCAGTAAACTATTTTACTAATAACTAAGTATGCAGACCACTTACAGAATGAACTTGCATTGCAGTGAGAAGAATTTGAAAAACAGGGCCTCAATAGCATGTGATGTTACTAGCTGTATGATGAGGTACTACAAGAAAGAAATGAATTCAGGACAAAAGTGGTCAGTTTAGAAAGCAGAAAAGAAAAGGTAAGGGAAAGGTACTCTTCCCTAGAATTTAAAATTCAGAGCCTTAGAATATCGAAGAGTTAATTGATGTTAGAACAAAAACAGTAGGGGGAGAAATATCCTCAGTTGATTAGTATACATCAGAGCAAATATCATTCAAGGTGTTTTTACATCAAGACCAAGAAAACTAATGCCTACATCGGTTACATGAAGGTTATCCAGAAAGACTGAACTTTGAGTTGGACATAGCAGAGGTTTGATGGAGTTTTGCCTTGTCTCCTTTGTAGAGAGTTAAATGTCTTCTTGTTAGAAGAGGTGTGTTCTGTATTGTGAAGAAATACTTGGTGGTGAAAAGAGTGAATTGATGCAAATATAGTAATTGTAGCAAATATTTCATGTGTTCACCTATGTTCTTCAGCCTTTGTAGTTCAATTTGGCATGTGATTATTTACTGGAAATGTAAATAAAATTTTCCTATGTGTAGCCATTTCAACTCTTTTCATATAGATTTTCTTTTCTTTTTGAACTTTCTGCAAAGATTTATTCCAGAGGCGTTCAGTCCTTCTTGGAAGCTGCTTTCCTCATGGCATTGCTCAGCTCCTCAAGCTTCCTCTTGGTGCAGATGAGTGTCACTGCCCTTTTCTTGATGAACTTGAGGGCACATTTGTCCTTGGAGACCTTGAGTAGCTCCATGGCATGCTGCTCGTAGGAGCCAAAGCTGCACACCTCTTGGATTATGTCCCACATGTACTTGGTGTGTTTGATGAAACGTCCACGATGGTGGCTGTGCCTCAGTTTGCTCACATTCTTAGTCATCCTGTGGCCCTTGTTGAGGCCTATAGCCATGGACAGTGGAGGGTCATGGCTACTGTTCTACAGTGGTTGCTGTGGTGGAAGGCAGATTTTTTTTTCTTTTTCTTCAATGTCTCCACTAACTTTTACTTGCTCTTATTTCATTTAGCCAGTCTTTCTTTCTGATTAAAAAAGACACACACACATTGTCCTGGCAGGGGAGTCATTATAAAATATATTTTGGGGCTGGCCAGATAGCTCAGTGGATTAAAGCACCTGCTTAGGCAGATGTAGGAACTGGGGTTCAATCCCCTGAGTACCAGGTAGGCCCCACCCCTGGTGCGTGATGAGTCAGTGATTGAGACTGGGCATGGTGGCACAGGCCTGTAATTCCAGCATTTGGGAGGCTGTAAACAGAAGAATCATTACGAGTCTGATCTGATCTGGGTAATGAGACCCTGTAGATCCTGTACTAAATACTAAATATATATATATATATATATATATATATATATAATGTTTATATGATTCTTATTTATTCACTTGTATTTTAGACAATGTTTTCTAAGTTACCTCTATATTCTAGAATATATCTTTCTTGGAACATATATCAATCATTGTTACTCTCAATAGCTAAAATATTTTACTGATGATAATATTATGTAGCATTTAAGGATAAAAACTTAGTTTACATATGATTAATATTCAACAGGCTTCTCCAAAGATATACCAATCCTGGAAATGGACTCTTGTTTTTATGTCTTTGGCAGTTTTAGAATCTATTAGAAAGGGCACATATGAATGTGACAGATTTCATTACCTCCAGAGCTGTCTATTTTAAGACATACCCATATTTGTCAGCTGGGAAACTGTCTTCATGAAGCTTGCAGAGTATGGGGTTGGCTGGAATTGCAAGTTTTCAGTTTTTAACTACCCTAAAGTGTTACCCTAAGGAGTTCAGCAATTCTATTTCTTGGCCTAGAAAGAAGATGAGTCATTCAACTAGAATCTTTTCTTCAGTTAAAAATTCACCAGAGAGATGCTTGCCGATGTGGTAACCAAAAGGAAGATCCTTATCCAAGTAACTGTGTCCCAACCTCCAGGCCTACAGCTCTAATTCTATTGACATCTCTGCTTGTCAAGAATACCAACAGCATTGGTAATGTGATTGGCCTTATCTGAAGGTATACATTCCTTTCTCCTGAACTGCCTTTTATAGACAACGTATACAACTGCCTATTTATGGATCATAGTGAATAAGACTAGTGATTTTTATTCCTCTGATGTACTAATTCCTATGAGCTGCCATCTTTACTTTGCTAAAACAGAGTCAAAGTTTTGTGTGTCCAATTGACAATGCCAAGAAATATGGCAGCATGAGCACATCTGAGTAATTGGGCTGATGTTTATAAGGCACAGACTGGTGTGAAGAGATCAGGTGAGCCCTAATACTGGGAAGTTTCTGAGATGATATTTCCTACTAGGATTACTGAGTATGTCCTTAATGCCTTTCTCATGGTGCCAAGTGATGGGTTATGACTTCTCTTGGATAGGTTAATGGTGGTGGGAAGAGACGAGTCTTATGGATCAGTAACACAGATTCTTTAGACACGGCCCATATTGTTCCACCTTTACCACATGGATGAAAGAAAAGTAATTTAGGAGAAATTTTAACATCTGAGTATGTAACATCTAAGTTTCCTTAGTTTTA